>MVGT01000945.1:296151-324005 GCA_002174775.1 Macleaya cordata | reverse complement strand
CCTACCCTAATCCAACCCGCCAAACTCTATCCTAACTCGACTCGCTAGTTAAATGAATAGAGTTAGAGTTGGGATTTTCTGACCCGCCACCCTTTCAATTTTATTAGAAAAGGGTTGACCTTAAACCGTTTAACTATTTTATATAGAAAAATGCTAAACGGTTAGGGTTTGGATTTACAAAATTGACCTGTTTCATAAACTAGTCAAGGTTAGGATTTAATAATTTTGATCCATTAACCCGCCAACACGCCTATGGTCGACCCTAATCTGACCCGTTGCCAAGTATAAGTACAGACAATAACGGAACTGAGAATGTGCCACTAACGAGCTGAGACAAGGAAGAGAGAAACCATCGATCTACAAGGACCAAAGAATTAACCATCGATGTCAAGAAATATTCGTATACTCTTGGATTATACATGCCCTCCAACAAAATTTTTTTTTGTAAGATAATTTCTAATTATTTGATGCAAGCAGAATAACCTAAATCTGTGCTATCACCAACTAAGTTACGTCATCATGGTGCCTTATCTCTTCGGACCATTAGCGACTGCGCTCTCGCCTATCAATGGTGCTTGTCTTTTATGTTGGGAAAAAATAGGGTCTAGATTAAATTGTGCAGCGGAAATAAATAACTATTTTCCCTTCACAGGATCACATGAGGATGCATGAATTAAAACAATAACTTGAAGATCAGATACATACCGTTTAAACGCTTGCATGTAATCCCAGATCTTCCTCCCACGTTCTGGATCAGTCGTCGAAAACTCAAAAGGTACAGCAACTGTATTTCAGCCATAACTCTCTAACGGTTGATCCGATTCGCTGATATGATATATGTTTTTTGTAGAAAATCGAATTTTCTATAACTTTGCGTGAAATAGCGAATCTCCAATTCTGCTCGGAAATGCCTCAAAACGCGATTTTAAATTCTGACGGGAATATATTACGAATTTTGGGTTTCTAAAACCATAAAGGTCATAACTTGAATTCTAAATTGGGTGAGAGTTTTAGATACACAAGTTAGGGTGGGCTATCTTATGAACCCTATCTCTATTTAGAGAGAAAGACTCTCTTCCCATATCTTCAGCTCCAAGTTAGGTCCATATAGACCCCACTTACTTAAGCTTTTTATTTATTACTTTGAGGTCCATCTATCTCATATAATTCTCAAATAATAAATCTTATTGCAGTTAAGTCCACTAAATAACTGCAACTGAATACTCTCAAGTAAATGAATATTATTCAGAAGCTCTTCATTCACTAACACCCGCAAACAGTCCCTCCACTTAACTAATATTCGTAATATACACCAAGGTAACATTAACTATTAATATCAGCACATTTTGGGTAATTACATCTTAGTCCTTGTCTGCAATATCAGACCATTATAATTATTCTAATAATCCAATAAACATTTTATAGGATCACTACGCAGTCTAGAATAATTAATACTCCTGATTAGGCTCTCAAGGGAATATCATTTTGGTGTGGATTCCTTATTGACACAAAGTAATCCCACTAAGTGATTTCGATCACCCAACCTACCCAGAATATTGGATCACGTTTGCGTTGTCTAACCTCACTATTTGGTAGATTAAAGTGAGTAGAAACCAACTTGTAGGGTATACTCTGCTTTCAGGATTTAGGACATTTGCAATAAGCAAGTTTTACAGAATCTTTTTATATGCTGACAATAATATAAAAAGTATTCTGTCTGACCTGTTCAGTGTATTCCTAATACACTAACACACTGACTTAGAGTCGCCACTCCGGTGATGGAGATACATCACCCTATAATATAGAAGTCTAGTGTATTATAGTCTTATCAGATGAATTGTTCAGATTCATCACTGACTATGAACTATACAAGAATATAAGGAACCAGTAAATTACATCTCTCCATGTATGAACACTTCATACAAATAATTTACTTACAACATCATCTTGTGAACAACACTTAATCCATCATATGAATAAAGTAATAATATAGTATCATGCTTATTAATAAATATAATTTATCAATGTTATCAATTTAAATTGTTTTAGGGCATAAACCCCAACAATCTCCCACTTGCACTAAAAGAATTTAATGTCACAATAGCTACTTATCTTCTGAGAATAAGATTCGTATGTGACACTTGTTTCATCAGCATGAAACCTTCATCTGTAAGTATTCTCATCAGCATGAGAATCAAAACTACCAAGCAGAGCTTTAGAGTAGAGGTTCTACTAAGTTTCTTACAAATACAACCTTGGCTAACCATCTCGCCTAAACAAAGTCTTTGGCATCCGTGGTAGACACTCTCCCACTCGATGATATCCACCAAGATATCTAGAAATAGAATTTCCAGATCTGAATCTGACACAAGGTCAGAATTAATGCAACCAATTATAACACTAACATTTGGACTATTTTGTAACTCCGAATCCAACTGAGATTATCTAAGTCATGCTTTACAGCTCTATAAATCTCAGTACCAAAACTCGACAAATGTTAGCTGACTAAGCCCACCTGTAAGACAAATATCTGATTTTTGTCACTTGCACTTTATGTGAGAGGCTTCCTATTACATAAGCATAGGGAACTGCCTTTCAATTTACTTCCTTTATCAATGTCTATATGACAAAGATTCCAAAAGAGTAATACCACAGAAACATTTTCTATGGAACAGTGCATTCCAAACAAAATCGGTATATTATTGACCCTTACAGTTTTGAGATAGACTAATACTCTAGTTAGCTGATCTAGCAAGGCTTGATCACTAGAATGAAAGAATTTCTCAAAAAGTTCTTTTACATTAACGTCCATTAGATAACCAAACCTTAATAACATTTCAGGTATCATTATAAATGATCATTATGTCATTACTATATAGCTATGGAAACACTATTACTTACTATCCACATCTTATACATAGCCCATCCATATTTAATTAAAATCAACTAACTTGATTTTCTAATTAAATCGGATGCATCAACTTCGAGACATCTACTTCTGTAATAAATGTACAAAGTACTCATGGCCTACTGTAATGAACTTTATCTGGCTTGATTGCAAATGCCAATGTCAATATGCCTCTTGGGAGGATAATATCAACATTATTTGCGATCTAAGAAAATTCTGTTAATTTAATCAAGACTGCCAATGATGTGGTCACAGCAAGTCTCTTTAACGGTCAATCAGAATTTCTTATTCCTTGTAAACTCTTCATCCAATAGTTTTAATATTAGATGAAAGTTTTACAAGATCCCAGACTCGATTAGAATCCAAAGATTCTTCTCTTATCACAACAGTTAACCATTGTCTCGAAATAAATTAGCATTTTCATAGTTTCAGGGACTGAATTCTCATCCTCCAAGAATAAGATCAATTGGGTTCTTGTGAAACCCTCCCACTACGATAAAGTCCCTATGTATTCTAAAATTGAATAACGTAATTCTTGTGTCTCAGCTTTATATCCTGGTGTCAACTTATGCAGTATTCTTAAGAATGTAACTTTTCTCTGTAAACACAAACTCCTTTTGCATACCTATAAACAGATACGCTTCTGCTCTTGACTCTGATTTGTCATCCATTCTAAGACAGGATAAATTGTTCATATGGGCTTGGGCCCAAATTACAATTTTCTTGTCGAAGAACCTGACGATTCATAAGTTAAAAACGGAAGGCTACTAACTGTTACCCAAGGTATATGTCAGAAGAAAGTAATGAATTATAATCCACCATAGATTTCATCGTATCCAGTGCAGATTCTGTATCTTCACTTATTACACCATTCTACTGGAAGAATCCAAGTGTAATAAATTGGTTCTCAACTTAGTATGTACCATATAAGTCAAAAGGGTGTTTGCCATTTACGATCATATCGAATGACGAAACTTACCTCTTAATTTTTTATGGTTCCACATACAACAATGAGTACCTAAACAAGTCAATCACTAAAACCTTCTACCTTCCTTTCAAAGGAACTCTTAATCACTAAACTCTGAATCGTATTCAGATTAAAGTGACTAAGTTTATAGATTTTAGCGATAACTTGAAATAACTGAAGAAACAATTTATTCAACGAATTCCAAGAAAAATAATTCATCCAAGTGTAATGAGAAAAGCTAAGGATTATTATCAATGTACAACTACGAATGTCATCTAATGCATTCTTAATAAAACTTAATGAGAACAGATGGACTGTATACCTATTCTTGTAAAGATATAATACAGTCAATCATGTTTTCATATTTTATTCCGTACACGATGATAATCATTGAGACTTCTACTTTACGAGTATCCTATTTTGCCGTATTTAGAAACACTTTCTATTTGGCATCATATTACTTTTCCTATACTTACCATCTCGATAGGATCAACCTTAGGAATTACTGGGTACTTCTTCTTTGGTTTCATGTCATAAAGACATACACAAAGATGATTATCTAGTTTTATGATCACCGGAATACAACTTGAATGTTTTCCACTTTTTCATGAAAAGTGTGTAGAGGAATCTACTCGGAAAACAAATCTAGTTAGGCTCTAAGGAACTACAATGTCCCAGCATATCAGGTATATGCTGACTAATTGATGTTCCTACACCTCATAGTGTTCATATAACTTTTCGTTATCTGTCAAACAGAACGATTCTGATCCCCAACCTTTCCTATAATGTCACTAGTAAATGTAAAGTACCGATGTTAGTGTTATAACACTTAGACATCAACTTTTCACCTACTTATGACATTTTTCCAATCAGTTCCTGGTAATAATAGGATTCCGTAAATCCTGGATACACAGTCTAAAGTACATAAAGTACTTTACTGCATTTAATGACAGTTATCTAATTCGCATCTAGTCCACATGATTTATGTCAAATTTATTGGTTTACATTTAAAATGTGTTACAAGTGAGAACTATTGAACTACTAAGCATGAAATACTAAAACAACATGAGTTTGAAAAAATTTTAATTTATAGTAGTTCCCTCTAATTACTATAAATATCGGATAACTGATTGTGTATACAGACATCAATCCTATGGGATATCTGTATGTATACCAAAACAGTTGAAATCCCATTTCATCAAAAGAACCTATCCTGACATCTCATGTCAAAGTTGTTTTGACATCCGATTTTGTTCTGACCCCTAAATTAATGACAAATCCTCGTTCCTATGGGAAGCGTTCTTTATTCATCATTTAGTTAAGTGTGGTCCACCATCTCAGTTCAGAATGCTAGAAGATATAGAAACAGTCTCCTATGGGAGATCTCTTTCTACACTCTAGTCCGAATACCGTGCTTATTAAAGCAATCCAAGCCAATAAGCTGCTAGGATGTACTATTCCTATGGGCATTAGACCCCTAGCCTTATTCTTGGACCGATGGTGGAGGGTCGTGGGATTGTGTTTCCATGAACACAATCCCTCTCCCACTTAATTAATTAAAATGAGAGATATATTTTAGAGTTTTAGAAAAAATGTGCATTTGTGTAAAGTCTATTATATTTCTATACATATAATGTACAATATAAAATTACACATTAATAAACATCTAATGTTAATAATTCAACACATATTTCTAAAAACTAATACATACAAACTATACATTTAATGCATATATCTATTGTATGTAATTATACATCTCATGTATATAATTCAGAGCATTAAAGTGTTGCATACATCACATGTATCAACTAAGTCCATATACATCACATGTATATCGTATAAGGAGTTCTCAATTATTTAATTGATTGATCAATAGATTCGTAACCATAAAATTCTATCACATAGAGCTTGTACACGATTCATCACATCTAGGGATTAATTGGGTGCTTGGATTATCCATTTCAGTAAAATAAACCTTTTAAAATACTTTTTAAAAATAAAACCCTGAAGAAAAACTATTTTTCCTCAATATCTGCCAAAAACAGATTGTACACTGACATAGAATGGACCGGCAAGGGCAAGTACCGACTCTGGTCTAACAAGCCGGAGTCAAAAGTTGAAAAACAGTTTTTCAGGGTCTGGGTCGGTCTGGTTCGGATCGATTTGAGTTGCTTGACTAGTCTGACTTAGGTTGAGTCGCCTGACTAGTCTGACTCGGATAGAGTCGCCTGACTAATCTGACTCGGTTTAAGTCGTACGAGTCAACTCTGATCAATTGTAAACCCTTGGTCAATTGACAAACTGGTTAGGTCAGCAATTAACTGGGTCAACCCTTACTGGTTGGTGGGTAATTTTCTGGTTGAACCATCTGGGTCAGGTTGACCCGATTCGCCCCGTTTGGTTCTATTTGACTTGGTCTAGCTAAGCTGCATCGGTATGACCTTTTGTGAGGAGCACTGGATCATACTTGTATACTACACACGTTCACAGCACACATGTGTGGCACAACAAAGTACTACACTCATGCGCACGTGTGGACCGTACACGCACCAGCTCCCACTACACAACATCACACACATACATCAAGCATGTGTACCGCACACACGTATGATGCATAGATACACCACACACATGCACACACGTGCGCTCCATATATGCCACAACCTTGTTGGACCACGGACTAACTCACAGGTTGAACCATGTGGTATCCGATCTGGTCTAGTCGGGTTGATATGCGAGTTGAATGGGTTAGGTCGATCTGACCTGCGAGCTGACCCACGGGTTGGACCGTGAGTCCACGGACCGAGTAAACGAGTTTGGATATTAGGTTATCGGGTCAGCAATTTTGGTCAGGTTACCGGGTTGTCGGATCGGGCCAACGGGTCTGTACATGGGCGACTAGGTAGGGTCATTGGTTGGAGTGAACCAACCAAACAGTCCCTAACTATGTCCACATCCAAACACCTCCTAACCCAAATCCTTATACCCTAACCTATCCCAAAATAACTTATCTTAACTCAATCCAAACATTCCTTAAGAAAAAACTCTTTTTCTTAATTATGCCTAGCCAAACAACACTTAAGAAAAAACATTTTTTCCTTAATATGTCAAACCAAACAACACTTAAGAAAAAACATTTTTTCCTTAATATGTCAAACCAAACAACACTTAAGAAAAAACACTTTTTCCTTAATATGTCAAACCAAACAACACTTAAGAAAAAACACTTTTTCCTTAATATGTCAAACCAAACAACACTTAAGAAAAAACACTTTTTCCTTAATATGTCAAACCAAACAACACTTAAGAAAAAACACTTTTTCCTTAATATGTCAAACCAAACAACACTTAAGAAAAAACACTTTTTCCTTAATATGTCAAACCAAACAACACTTAAGAAAAAACACTTTTTCCTTAATATGTCAAACCAAACAACACTTAAGAAAAAACACTTTTTCCTTAATATGTCAAACCAAACAACACTTAAGAAAAAACATTTTTTCCTTAATATGTCAAACCAAACAACACTTAAGAAAAAACATTTTTTCCTTAATATGTCAAACCAAACAACACTTAAGAAAAAACATTTTTTCCTTAATATGTCAAACCAAACAACACTTAAGAAAAAACATTTTTTCCTTAATATGTCAAACCAAACAACACTTAAGAAAAAACATTTTTTCCTTAATATGTCAAACCAAACAACACTTAAGAAAAAACACTTTTTCCTTAATATGTCAAACCAAACAACACTTAAGAAAAAACACTTTTTCCTTAGTATGTCAAACCAAACAACACTTAATTGCTAATGGGTCGCCCCTTAACAGTTACTGGATTTCCCCTTAACAGTCAATGGGTTACCCCATAACAGTTCGTGGGTTACCCCATAACAGTCAGCAGGTTACCCCTTAACAGTTCTGGGTTACCCCATAGTAATTAGCAGGTTACCCCATAACAGTTCTGGGTTACCCCATAGCAATTAGTAGGTTACCCCATAACAGTTCGTGGGTTACCTCATAACAGTTTCAGGTCACCTCATAACAGTTTTGAGTTGCCCCATAACCGTTCTTGGGTTACCCCATAACAGTTCGTGGGTTACCTCATAACAGTTTCAGGTCACCTCATAACAGTTTTGAGTTGCCCCATAACCGTTCTTGGGTTACCCCATAACAGTTCGTGGGTTACCTCATAACAGTTTCAGGTCACCTCATAACAGTTTTGAGTTACCCCATAACCGTTCTTGGGTTACCCCTTAACAGCTAATAGGTCAACCCTTAACCAAAACTATTACAATAGCATTAAAACTTTAACTATTAAAGTTCTGATGTTATCAAGAAATAGCCTGGTTGTATCAAACCTAATAATAACCAAAATTTATAACATCACAACTATATCTCATATTGCTCTGACGTTAACAAAATTACCTGGTTATATCAAACCTTAATTAAAACTCTTAATTAAGAAATCTTTTAATTAGAAACTCTATTTAATTAATTAAACACTTTAACTAATTAAAAATTCTAATTAAAACTTTCTTTAATTAAACAATTTAACCAAAGAAACCCTAAAACTAACCCATGACTCCTTGCTTTTTTTTTTTTTATTATTTTATAAAACCTTTTCCTGAATCAAAATAAAATTAATAAACAAGAACTACTAATTTTTGTTAAACCGATTAAAACACACTTTTAATCCTTTTCTTTTTTGAAAAATTTAGAAACCCTTTCTTTTGGTCAAGAACAACAAGAATACTATTTTCTTTTTCTTGGATCCCAATCTAATCTTTGTGTACAGACCTTTTACCAAAAATTAATCCAACCCTTATCAATCTCATTGATATAAATTTAATCCCTAAGTATTTTGGATCAATCAAACCCTTAAATAATCAGGAACAACCTTAAATAAAAAGATTTCATGTAATAATTCATGCAGTGCCTCAAGCCTGCTCTGATACCACTGTTGGGGAAAATAGGGTCTAGATTAAATTGTGCAGCGGAAACAAATAACTATTTTCCCTTCACAGGATCACATGAGGATGCATGAATTAAAACAATAACTTGAAGATCAGATACATACCGTTTAAACGCTTGCATGTAATCACAGATCTTCCTCCTACGTTCTGGATCAGTCGTCAAAAACCCGAAAAGATACAGCAACTGTATTTCGGCCATAACTCTCTAACGGTTGATCCGATTCGCCTAGATGATATATGCTTTTTGTAGGAAATCGAATTTTCTACAACTTTGCGTGAAATAGCGAATCTCCAATTCTGCTCCGAAAAGCCTCAAAACGCGATTTTAAATTCTGACGGGAATATATTACGAATTTTGGGTTTCTAAAACCATAAAGGTCATAACTTGAATTCTAAATTGGGAGAGAGTTTTAGATACACAAGTTAGGGTGGGCTATCTTATGAACCCTATCTCTATTTATAGAGAAAGACTCTCTTCCCATATCTTTAGCTCCAAGTTAGGTCCATATGGGCCCCACTTACTTAAGCTTTTGATTTATTACTTTGAGGTCCATATATCTCATATAATTCTCAAATAATAAATCTAATTGCAGTTAAGTCCACTAAATAACTGCAACTGAATACTCTCAAGTAAATGAATATTATTCAGAAGCCCTTCACTCGTTATACCAGCAAATAGTCCCTCCACTTAACTGATATTCGTAATATACACCAAGGTAACATTAACTATTAATGTCAGCACCTTTCGAGTAATTACATCTTAGTCCTTGCCTGCCATATCATACCATTATAATTATTCTAATAATCCAATAAACATTTTATAGGATCACTGCGCAGTCTAGAATAATTAATACTCTTGATTAGGCTCTCAAGGGAATATCATTTTGGTGTGGATTCCTTATTGACACAAAGTAATCCCACTAAGTGATTTCGACCACCCAACCTACCCAGAATATTGGATCACGTTTGCGTTGTCTGACCTCACTGTTTGGTAGATCAAAGTGAGTAGAAACCAACTTGTAGGGTATACTCTGCTCTCAGGATTTAGGACATTTGCAATAAGTAAGTTTTACAGAATCTTTTTATATGCTGACAATAATATAAAAAGTATTCTGTCTGACCTGTTCAGTGTATTCCTAATACACCAACACACTGACTTAGAGTCGCCACTCCGATGATGGAGATACATCACCCTTTAATATAGAAGTCTAGTGTGTTATAGTCTTATAAGATAAATTGTTCAGATTCATCACTGACTATAAACTATACAAGAATATGAGGAACCAGTAAATTACATCTCTCCATGTATGAACACTTCATACAAATAATTTACTTACAACATCATCTTGTGAACAACACTTATTCCATCATATGAATAAAGTAATAATATAATATCATGCTTATTAATAAATATAATTTATCAATGTTTTCAATTTAAATTGTTTTAGTACATAAATCCCAACATTTTATGCTCTTACTTATACTTATAACTGGACAATTGCCCCATCACAAAAAAACAAAAACAAAAAAATTTGCATCGTGGACAATAAGACTTAATAGTCAAGGGAGGGTTTAGCGGCCGAGTTGAATTGCCGACTCCACCGATCCACTCCCGTCTCAGCATGTTTTCTTTACCAATATCTTATATGATAGTGGCCAATGGGCTGACAGATTTGGCTCCAGATTGACATCCAAAGACCTATGACCATATATCAATTTATTCTAAAAATCTATAATTCTATTTAAAGTTACTTGGAAATCAACCATGAAAAACATGCCTAAAATTTTTTGATTTTAAAGTGATGATTTAGTTCGTTGTACATTAGAAGTTTTAGAACATACAGTCTAAATTTTAAATATGGTCGATCTATATCACGAGAAAATTATGCTCACAAAAGTCAGCCCTAAACCCTTTGTTCGTCTCCTAAACATCTCCAATGATTCAAATGTGTACGAACGTTGTCATGGCGATGGACCCATGCTATTTGTCATTCTTTTGAAGGAAAAATGAAAAAATATCACATTGCACGAGCCTGGTTCTATCAAGCATATAAGGCTATAAATTGGGATAAGGAGAACATGCAATCTCATGTACAGCATAATAATAATTGAACCACTTTGATAATTTAAAGATCAGCAACACGACACGGGTGACCAAATACAAGCAACGCGACGAAAACACGTAATCTAGCTATTGTTTTTTCAATTAAAGAGAGGTACGTAAAATGATGCCACATCAAGAGGGAAAATAATAGAAAAAGTAGAGATTTGACTAGTATTGTTCCCGTTTAGAATTAGTTGATTTTGAATCGACTTTGTCCACTACGATTGAACGAGGCAAAAATAAGGACCTCACTTAAAAAAACACTTGCAAAACACAGCAAACGGAGCACATATTTATTAGGGATGTCAACGGAATGGTTCTAGATCGGATCTTAAAGGTTCCAAATTCGGTCATGTTAATATGAAAGTGGTTCCGAATTCTACCGGTTTCAGTTCTGGAACCTCAATTGGTGGTTCCGAATTCGGTACCGCTAAGATCCGCTGGTACCTGATACTCGTTTTTTTTTATTTTATTGTCTTTTTTAATATAAAAAGTATTTGTATTTTGTATTTTCGTATTCTATTCAATCATAAAATTAGGTTTATCATAAAATTTGTTGTATAATAGTTATTAGTTTCTTTTTTTTAATTAAAAAAAAGTTAAAAATTTATTATATAATAGCAGATTAAACTATAAAATTATAATATTTATATGGAACCGGGTACCCGCGGGTACCCGTTGGGTTGATCCGAAAAATTTCGGATCCAAAACGGATAGATTCGAAATGGATTCGAAATTAATCAGATCCACAAAATAAGGTCCCGGAACCGCAATAAACGGTTCCGGTACCGGTTCAGTTCCGGGTATTTTGGTACCATTGATACCCCTAATATTTATAGCTCACAAGTGTCAACGTGAATTCACGAAGTTCAGATCCTCTGTCCCCTCCCTGTCCACACATTAATTTTATCGAAAATTGTTAAAAACCCACTTTATAGTTGTCAAATACCATTTACAATACAAACTTTTATCTTTTATACAAAAACTCATATTTGAAAATTATATATCCATTCACTCACTTTTTAATATCAAAATATCCAAAAACTCCATTTTAATGCAATTTTAATTCTAATTTATTTTATCTTTTTATGTCATTATAAAGGTGTATAGGTGAAGTAGAGAAAGTTTGTTATTTTTTTTTTTGTTTTTGAACTTTAAATTATTATATCTCTTAAATAAAAATCAAATTTTGACAAAATTTATATATTTGAAAAGCATTCGTCGAGATCTTCGAAATGAGATTAGTCAACAATATTTTTTTCACAAAAAATAAAATAAAAATTATTACAAATTTTTTACAAAAATATTTTTGCAAGCAATTTTTAATATCATACTTCGACAAAATTTATATATTTGGAAAGAATTAGTCGAAATCTTCACTTTTTATTTTGATGTTTTTTAGTTTTGAAGCATAAAAATTAGAAATTGGATATAAATTAGTTAAAAGCGTTCTAAAACATAGTTTTTTGTTTTCAAAATACAAAAATGTTTTTGCTCTTTTTTTTTGTCAAAGTAGCAGTATGTTTATTGTGCAAAAATATTTTTGCACTTTTTTTTTGTCAAAGTAGTAATATGGATATTTGTGCAAATGTAAAAATATTACAAAATTAGTTTTGCACACAGTTTTAGTAACAAATTTTGACGAAATTTATATATTTAGAAAGCACTCGTCGAGATCTTCATTTCTTCCTTTGTTATTGCTGGATTTTGAAGCATGAAAATTTAAATTTTGACCTAATTTAGATAAAAAACTAGTTAAAAATATAGTTTTATAGCATGTATTTTTTTTTTAGAAAAAAATATTGTTGGCTAGTCTCATGTCGAAGATCTCAATTAGACCTGGCAACGGGCTAGGGTTAGGGTTATTAGGGTTAGGATTGGCGGGTTTTCGAGCTAGGAAGCCTCAACCCTAACCCTAGCCCGTTTATTAAATGGGTCAATTTCTCCAACCCTAACTCTAATAACCATAGTTATATTAATCTTCTCTACTGTTTTGATTTTTATTAATTGAGTTTTAATTAAGAGTGAGAAGAAATATGTTTTAATTAAGAGAGAACAAATGGAATTAGAATTGAACTTTGATTAAGACTTAAATAAGATTTGATATAGAGAGAGAATGAGTGGAATTAAAATAATTTTATCAAAATCCTAATTAATGTTTGCTTAGGCGGGTTCGCTCGCGGGTTACACAAACCAACCCTATTTTTTGGCGGGTTGAAAAATCCCAATCCTAGCTCGGCCCATTTAATAGGCGGGTCGAGTTAGGGCAAGGTTATTAGGGTCGGGTTGACGGGTTAGGGTTGATTTTGCCAGGTCTAATCTCAATGAATGCTTTCCAAATATATAAATTTTTTATAAACTGATTTGTATTTTTAAAATTATGATATTTTTTTTTGTAAAAAATAAAATAAAAAAATACTTAGTTAGAGGACAAATTTGTCTTTACACCTTGTTTTGGAGTTTTGACTATTTTGAAATATTTGTGTAGGTTTTAGATCAAAATATTATTAAAAAGTAATTTTTGGTAATTCCCTAAGGTAGGACCCACCATTTTTCCCTCCCAAAAGTGTTATGAAGGGGTTTTCGAACTTATGTGGCAGTGGGACCAACATGCCACATAAGCATCGGGCATTTATTTTGGAAAAGCCTCGGTCCAAAAAGCAGCACTCTTGTGCTACATTTAGAAGATGAGTAGTGATGGTCACACACCTTTGCGCCGATAATGTCTTGTCCGAGGCAATAGTCAAATAGAGAGAGAGGGCAAGACGAATTTTTGACTGTCTGGGTGGATTCTTTTCTCTGTCTCATGCTGCAATGGCTGTAAAACCCATTTAAATTTCTTATTTTATATACATTTTTCTCTTCAGACAGAGGAGAGAAGAACCCATTTAACCCATGCTTCTATTTTGCCCTAATCTTTCACATTTTTTAATCCCCCATTTTGCTTGCATCAATATTGATATGCTTACCCAAATGAAGAACGAATTATAAATACAGTATCTAAAAAACCCTATTAAAGTTATGCTTGTTTATGTTGGTTTTAGTTGAAAGCAAATACAAAAAGGGAAGAAAGACAACTCATTTGGAGTTCTCTTTGGTAAATAACCTACAAATTGTGGATATTGTAGTTCTTTTAAAATTGGGTTGTTCTTAAGAATTGAAGGATTGTTTGTTTCAGTTTTGAAATTCACTGATGTTGATTTTTGTTTTTTGGACTGTATTGATTTATTGGAGGAAAGAGGAAAGAAAAAAAAAATGTAGGCATTAAAGCATTCATGGGTAATTAAGTGTCTGTTTGTGTTGAAAAATATTTTTTGGCCTTAAAAGACAATTTCTTTTTTCCTTCTGGTTTTTATTTATTTATTTATTTTTTTGAAATCCTAAAATACCATCAAAGTTTCGTTATATATGTTACACTTTTGTATGCAGGCTGGTGGTAACTGGGTTAGTGAGTGCATTTGGTTTTTAGAACAGATCATGATATTAAGTTATTAACATACATTTAACTTCCCAAAAAATAGCAAAATGATATCATCTAGATTCAAATTTCAATCCTTCTCTACTATGCTAAAAAGATTTCTCTTTGGTTCATTGCGTTTGAATTTAGCTTTTCTTTTTTCCATATGTTAATTTTGTTGTTGCTGAAATTTAGTTACTTCTTGTGCTGCAAATATGGTTAAACATGCTTTGCTTTGTTCAATTCAGTTAGAATGTAAAGCATATCTTATTTACTTTCAAGCGAGAAGGATTCTACAATTAGGGATAAACACTATTTATTATGAAGACATATGTACTGATAGATACCTTTTGTTATAACAAATTCACAATTAGAGGTGTTCCCTAATTCCTATTAGGATTGCTTTTAGTAAATGAAACTGAGGATGGGTACTATGGTTCTATCTATATTGAATTATTATTGCTTCACTCCGATCATCATGGGAACCAATTTTCTCGCAGTTATTACTGCGATATTTCGAATTATGCTCGGTCTTTCTTGTATATCTAGGGAAACCTGAGAAGATTTTATTAAGGTTTTGAGCAATCTCTTCATTTCCTGATATACTATAAAGATAAATATATTCGAATTCTGAAGCAAAAATGGAGTGATAAAAATCAGTTTCGCTCTTGCTTTGGATATTATATAAGACACCACATAGATACTACACTACCTTGGTCATTTATCTTGTGGTACATTGGTAGGACGAGAGATCATTTGGATATTCTTCTCCGACCTGGAGGCTGGCAGTTTTAGTGCTTCCCTCAGTTTTTTCATCTCCGGTGCGATTTCAACATTCGTTGATCTCTGAAACTTTGGGTCTACTCAACATTTTGTAAGTTGGATAAGCTGTTGAAGCTCTTTGATCTCAAAGAGTACTCCTTTATGAGCTTTGAGAAGAATGAATCCTCTCTTTCCAGTAGCTTAGATGGTGTGTCATACTCCACTACCCGTCCTGCTCACACAACAATAATATTAATTCTTAGCCATTAAACAGATAACAGAAAGTTATTAGTTTAGTATCACTTTTATTGTTTCTTTAAAGTCTTATACCTTCACTGAGGACCAGAACAAGATCACTGTCAATCACTGTGTGGATTCTGTGAGCTATGGTGACAACTGTTCGATTTTTGAACTCTCGACTGATGATCTTCTGTACAATTCCATCTGTGGCTGAATCAACAGAGGCGGTCGCTTCATCAAGAACAAGAATGCTGCTTCTCTTTAACAAGGCTCTTCCAAGACAGAATAACTGCCTCTGACCCACACTCCAGTTTTCTCCGTTCTCAACCACTGGAAAGACATCTTGTTCAGTAACTAAACCTGAGAAAGCATACATTTGAATCATAGTTATATTTATCATTCCTTTGTCTGACCTGGTGAATCCAACTTCTCTTCCTTCGCACGTACTATATCGCCAAGTTGGCATTTATCCAAAGCCTGAAATTTGAAATGTTATCACCAATTTCAAAATAAATGAATAAGTAAACAAAATATCCTTGAAAATTGTTTTATATGTGTCTCATATGAGTAACAACCTCCCATATTTCTTCATCAGAGAATTGTTCTAGTGGGTCGAGGTTTCCTCTCACTGTTCCTTCAAACATTGTTGGGTCTTGAGGAATGATGCTAAGCCTGGACCTCAAGTCATGAAGACCTATCTTGCAAATGTCCACATCATCAATTAGAATGCTTCCCTCTCTGGGTTCCACAGTCCGGCAGAGAGCCTGTATCAGAGTCGATTTACCGCTCCCTGTTCTTCCTACAACACCAACTTTCTTCCTTCCTGGAATTGTGCAGTTGATGTTTTTTAGGACAGATGGAAGCTGTTCAGCATAGCGAATCTGTAAAATAGAAAAAGAATTATAAACAATAGTACCCAATATGGAAAACTGTCCTATATTTACTCCCATTTGATTTATCAATAGTTCAATGTCCTATTAGATTACACACCTGTGGTGAACGTTAAAGCCATTTCTGGACCTAAATATTAGAGTACTACGGGATTTACCTGCAAGTTTTTGAAGCAAATCTTTCCAAACTCTGGCCAGTTGCTTGGGGGCCTACTTTCTTCAATCTCCAAAGGGGCTTCACTAGTAAGTTTTGAATATTGCAAAATCCTTTCTACTGAGATCATTTTGTTCTCTGCATTGCATAAGTTCCATATAACAGAGGCTTGAAGTATATTCAGATTCAGTCCATATGTCACCGCCAGCCCTGCAATACCTGTAAATTGCCAATTCTCAATTAGCTCCTTTTGAATCTTCTTTTATAAATCACAAATTGTTTTTTGATTATCATGAAAATAGAAATTCAAAGGTATTCATCAGGTAAACCACTAGAATAATATACACCGTATATCACATAAATGAATTGTGGGAGCATCATTTTATGGTCCCAACTCCCACGTTACGATCTTCAGTGACCCAATTGACTAGTGGGTCCAAGTCATCCCCCTACATGATGGGTGCCTTCTTGGTGAAAATTTAACTACGTTCATGATCCTTACTTGGGTTGATAATTCCTTCAGGGAGGCTCACGAGCACCACTAATGAGGCTGCAAACACAAAATTTGACAATAGGTTCAGTCTGAAGGAGAGCCACTCCATAGCTGATACATTGTGGAACCAGGGCCTTGATTCATTATCAACGAGTCCTAGGTTTGTATCGATGAAGCGGTTTTCTTGGTCATATGCTCGGATTGTCGCAGCTCCTGTAAGTGATTCTGCAAAGTGATGAAGGATTGGAGCTCTTTGAATCCCAGATAAGCGTGCCAATTCTCTTGCAGTTGGTGTGTAGTATTGCTGTAATGGTCACCATCCATTATAATATTCAGATAGTGAATGGGGAGATACCTCACTTGATAAATTCAAGAAGTCCTCACTTAAACTAACTCCTCTCAACTTGTAAAGTAGAAGAGGAAGTGAGGGTATTTTTAGATGAAACAAAACTATTACAGTTGAAAGAAGGTCTTACTTGGTACCATATGCAGATTGCAGTCACTGGAATGAAGATGACAAATACTTGCCATGCTACCTGTGACATGACTCCGATAGTCCCCAGAATTTGTATAATTGAGAAAGCACACCAGCCTATTCTCATGGCTAATTCCAAGTCTAGCACACTTTGGTCTGTTGATGCCTGTTAATGGGATGGTTAAAGGTTATCAGTACTCTGGACTTTCAGTGGATTTCATATAGATAAAAGAAACGATCGCGAACGTTTACATATAGGGGTATATGTTTCTAGATTTACATATACACGTAGACAAACATAATAAGTTAATAACCAAGTAGGCTGCAGCTTGAGCTTCTAAGTATTTGTAAAAGAATGCAAACATAAATCTTTTTTCTCTGCTACTTGGTTTTACTTATTTGAATCTAAACATCTCCATCAAGTATCAACTGATGAAAATATGATTTCGAACTTGGACTGCTCAATCAGATTGAAGTTCAAGGATTAGAAGTGGTTGCTTCAGTTTTAGGTATTTTTGGTTGATCCATGTGATTTGACATTTTTCTGCTCTGGCTGTCAACCTGATGCAGCCCTCCTTTATACAGGCTTCACACTGGTGATGCAAGCCTAATGCTCAATTAGTCAGAGTTTATGCTTTTTTTGCTCTACATGTTTATGTTCTTATAAAACATAAACTATTTGGATAAGCTACATTCTTTCTTTCTTTTTAATACATAAAACATAAACAATTTAAATAAGCTACTATTAAGATAAACTATAAGAAATATTTCAATGAGCTATTCGATTGATAGATGTTTGATGTATGAATATTGTCAGTTGAAGTTTTTATACTATATTTCTTGGGCAATATGTATTATTACTGTATAATTAGTTTAATTTGAAAGGATATTTGATGCGATAGTGTACTCTATTCTACGAGTTTCTAATTAAGGTCCTAACTATTTATAATAATGATAATATTAATTAGTAAGGATAACAATGTTTTCTCTATTGTTAAGTAAAAATGCTTTCTCTTATTTCACATATTTTGGCATTATTCACAGAATAGAGAAACTTTTGTGTTTAATTACCCGATTTAAGATCCTGCCGGTTGGGGTCGAATCAAAGAAAGACATTGGTGCCCGGATCACACTATGAAGCATGTTCATGAAGAGCTTCTGTGACGTCAAAATGCCGGCTGTTGCTACTAGTGTTGCACGGACCAATACACAAAGTGAACTTCCTACTGAGAGAAGTATATACACAAGGAAGAGGACATTCATCCCTACTACAGGCTCGGTATCCATTGTAGGAGGAGAAGCCCATGCCATCCAATAGTTACTGGCTATCTGTAGTACTTGGAAGCTAGACTGTGCTAGGACTATGATTGGGACTAAGGCTCCACCCCACACCAAGGTCAAGTATGACCAGTAAACTTCTTTGCCAATGCTTCCTTTTTCTCTCTCTTCTTCTTGCGTCAATCTCCCTCCTTTGTCCATAATCTCTAGTGATAGATTCTGTTCGGAGTCATGCTTACCATTTAGAAGCTGTACATTTGTTGGAGGGTCTATCTCTGCTTCACCTAAAGATATAGATTTTTGAGACATTCTACTTGAATTTTCGACGTTAAGGATTGATTCTAGAGCTTCGCTGTGTGCACCAACCAACACTTCAAATCCTATATTATGTTTTAGAAGTTCTTCAAACCTTCCAGCCTGTTTGATCTGTCCGTCTTGCATCATCTGTTAAAGATCCTTGTAGGTTAGTTTCTTGTACTTCTTGTAAATATTAGAACTACAACCCTACAGTTTTATTGATGTAAATAATATTGTGGAAGCGAATATTTGTGTACATATCATTTATTCTTGTAATGAAATGGGTATTAGATGCAGAAGTTTTTCTGTAGTTTGCATACCAGAATGAGGTCAGCTGCAGGAAGAAACTCAACTTGGTGGGTTACATAGATTATAGTCTTGTCTTTGAGGATTCCCATAAGGCAGTCCTGCACCAAGGTATACAATGAAAAGCATAATAATCAGCAAATTTGACACTGTGGCCTTCCTATTGAATGAATTCTATTTGAGCCTTTAGATTTTTATTGTACAATGAAAAGGTAACTGACCTCAAAGAGTTGGGTTCCTGTATGAGCATCCACAGCACTGAAAGGGTCATCAAGAATATATATATCAGCATCCTGGTAAACTGCACGTGCAATTTGTATCCTTTGTTTCTGGCCTCCACTCATATTAATCCCTCTTTCTCCAATCTCTGTTAGGTCTCCGCAGGAGAAGAGCTCGAAATCCTTTGTCAAAGCACATGCTCTAATTGTTCTTTCATACTTGACACTATCGTAGGGATTCCCAAAGAGAATATTGTCTCTTACGTTGCCAGTTAGTATCCATGGGGACTGAGGAACGTATGCCTTGGTCCCACTGATCTTCACCTTTCCCGACAGCTTTGGTATTTCTCCTAATATGCATGAGAGAAGACTAGACTTCCCTGACCCGACAGTCCCACAAATTGCCACTTTCATCCCCCTCTTCACTGTTAACTGTATTCCATCAAGAGTTGGCTTACTTGATTCTGTGTCCCAGCTGAATTTCCCATTTTCAATCTCTATCTCAACCCCTGATGCATCTCTTGGCACAAACATCACTGCATCTTCTTGTATTTCATCTTCTTGGAGGTATGATGCAACTCTGTCAACAGAAACTTTCGCCTGCGCAACAACTGAGAGCAAGTCCGGTAGACTGAATATCGGATCTTGTAACATTCGGAAGGTTGCCAATGCAGATAAGACTTTCCCAGCTGTGAGTGGGATCCCCATTAGAATACATGCCCCGAAGGTCACTACAGAGATGAATGTTGGGGATCCCCAGAAGATAAAAGCTGAGAGCGCTGATAACTGTAATGATTTCCATAACCAGTTGTACTCGATTTTTCGCAAGTTTTCAAGCTTAAGCAGGTATTTCATATCCCAAGCTTGAAGTTTTAGCGTCTTCATATTCCGAAGAACTTCTGATGTGGCTTTCATTCTATCGTCCTTGGCTTCCATTATCTTGCTCTGAAACTGTTTCTGGATTCTTGTAAGGGGTATGTTGCAAGCCATCACCAGTAGGGTTGCTGCTAATCCCGCATATGAACTGAGACCGACATTCATATTTAGAATGTAGGTTGCTAGTGAAATTTGTATTGGCAACATCCATATTGTGTTCATGTACCAGATGAAGTCTGTGATTCGTTGGATATCCACACTCATGTAGTTAATTATCTCACCACTACTGTGGCTTTGCCGGGACTGACTTGATAGATGAAGGCCCTTCTTATAAATGTGGGATATCAGAGCCGCTCTCAAGCGCATACCCAGCTGTCGAGCCCCAAAAATCCATTGCCTCTGTGCAATCACTTCAACCATTTTAGCACTTAGGAATGCTAATGCAATAATGTAGCCATGATTTAAGCTGTAATTCTTCTTCTCACTTAAATACGCCACGAAGTCGTTGATCAGGTATGGACCAACATATGATGCTCCGGCATTGATCATCGCGAACAATGCGTTGATTGCTGCTTTTTTTCTGATCAATAGAAAGATAGCCATGTAGATGGATGGATTTCTTGTGTGATGTCTCTCCTTGACATGTTTTACACTGTCGTCAAACGAATGGGAGAGGAACCTTGCAGAGTCTTTGATATCAATGTCTGGGATTTCATCCTGGTCGAGTGGTTTCTTGTACCCAACTTTGAACAATGGATTGAGCCAAGAGAAAGTGATGAGTTGGAGAAGAGTAGCTCTTCCATAAGGAGATTCCTTTTTGCCTTCTGAATTATTTCCAGTTTTGTTCAGTAGTGGGTCTGTAATGCTACCGGCAAGGAAGCTGATGCCTGTTGTACCTCTCACCGAAACACCTAGTAAGTATGTTGAGGCGATTAAGCTGAGGAAGTTGGCATAGTCTCTCAGTCCCGGGGATCTATGATTTGTAAGAATGTAATGGGCATCAAGAATTGTATGGATAACAGATAGTAAGAAGCTTGAAATCCACCAGGCTCTTAGAATCCAGGGAAGCTTCAAGGACCTCGACTTCCAAAGATTGAAAACCAGAAGCAGTGTTACCAAAAACAACATCACTTGCAAGGTTTCTTCAGAGAGAACTGAGATTTTGGATTTGCAAAGGGCCTCTTCCCCATTAAGCAGCATCAGAAGCATCAGGAAGTGGCTTCCCAAGAGCAAAACAGAGCAACCGACAGTGGCTTTGTAAGAAAAGCCAAGTTTTACACTGATGGGGTACTTTTGTGCTCCTTCCTCTGTAACTCTGGATCTCTGTGTACATCTTCTCTGTACAAAACAGATTAATATGATTCCAAGAAGCCCAAGTTGGAGTAATATGCTGAGTTCCTCCCAGAAACATGGTGAGCTTAACTGTAATCTTGCTTTCCAATCCTCTAGAAGTTCAAAATCTGCAGAAAATTAGATTGTGAGTTTTCAGTGACTCAGTAAAAGATCTGTAAAGGCTTTGTCAAATTTACTATAACTAGAAATTGTTACTAGTCTTTATTTACCTTCTCCTTTTCTACTCTTTAAGAACAAGAGAATCATTAACCCACATTAACCAAAAAATCTCCTTTATCACGGCTACTTCTTCATCAGTCTAATTTTAAAAAGTGCATGTCTCACTATGTCTAACCAACATTTAATTATGAATTTTTTATTTGTTGGCAGAAAATCTAGCCAAGTTGGTGCTGTTACCAGAAAATAACCAGAAATAGATGGCCCAATTGAATCTGCTGTGCATGTTCATCTTAACAGGGCTGGTTGTGAATCAGATTTATTTGAGCTGTTCTGCGAAACTAAGCTTTCAAACATTTGGTATACTGCTGCACATCGTGTATAAAACTTAAATACAACGAAGCAAGATATCTTCTACTTATTCATGCAGTGTGGGTTACATGCTATTTATTATGTATTGTTTTGGCAGGTAAAAGCTACAATGAAGATATGGAGGCATCTTCAATGAGAAGCTTAGAACCTGAGTTTGTGCTGCCACTCCATATGAGGCTCATCACCTCTCAGAGGAGCATTTGGTTTCTGTATGTGCAATTCATCTTATCTTTGTTTTAACTTAAGAAACAAACTTAGTTTTTTCCTTGAGTGAATTTAAATCTCATTAGGAATTCAAATCCTTTAGATCATCTCTAACAGAAGATTAACTGTCTTCTAGATCCGTGCTCGACGTGGGTCTACAAAATCGAACTCCTTCTGAAGCCTGTTGGGGGATTATATCAGTAAACCTCAAAAGAAGGTAATAAAAACTCAAATCAACTTGAATCAAGCAGAAGATGAACTCCTCTTGAGCATAATTTTCTATTGTTATCAGAGTTATGCAACAACTAGAGTACTTTAAGATATTCTGTAACGTTACACATGTTCTGTCTTAGAAGCTTGGCTATATAGACTTGTAACTAAATCTGGTTTTTAGATATAGCATATTGTTTCATCAACCAATCAAAGCATGAAAGTACTGATTTCAGTTCTCCAATCTGTTGGAATGCTAAACAGATTTCTACCATTCACTTGGTGTTGAAAACTTCTTAGCCAATTATGAGGTAACCCATGTAGACAATCTCTTTTCTACACCATATTAAATGATTTTTAACAGTCTTATCTGTAAACCATTTTTGTTCACATTTTTTCTGACACTGAAAGTAGTGTCTTTGAACACATTGATCATGTTGATGGTTAAGTTTTGGTGCAATAGATCTCAAAGACAGAACCTGTGTGTAGATCGTGGTCACTGTGCAATGAACTTATCTTCCAAATGAACACAAGCGATGGATTTTTTTAGCGTAAAACAGGTAAATACCTACCTAGCAGGTGTTTTTTGTTGTTATTGAAAGATCTTTCCATCATAACTGCCTGAAAAGTATTTATTTGATAACAAAATTGAGTAGTATGTATAAACCCATGGAATCATATATAAAGTACCCATTAGTACTACAAAATGTTGCGAAATCATAGGAAAAGATGCATAAAACTCCATGAAGTTTTCACTTCATATCTCAATAAACTAAAAAAAAGTGAGAATATTTCTATCTAAGAATATTCATTCAGTACTTACGATGCACTAACAGGGCTGGTGAATTGTGCTCAAGTCATTAATTGTCAAGTCCATATATATATGCACATCATCCAACAAAGAAAAGATGCAACCTTTTTTAAAGTAGCTGTGGTGCTAATCCTTCTTATATGCTTTATATTATTTTACACTCTGCACAACTTCAAAACAATAATTTACAACAACAAAACAAACCTTAAATAGACAAAAGTATCATCAATGTATGCTGATGAAAATAGCACTGAAGATAGATGAAGGCTTGGAATCACACTTGGCAAACTAAAATGGCAAAACCCATATTTCAAAATTGAAATTTTAGCATTCAATTTTAATAATAAAAGAATCAGAAAACAAATGAAAGTGGATCCTTTAAAATTTTTATCTATCAACTTATAGAGGAACTTAAAAAAACTGAATGAACAAATGCAGTCTATGGACTCTTAACATACAGAGAAGAATCTAAAGTTGGTATTCTTAATTATCAGTTTCAAGTAGCCTTGAACTTCAATGAAGAGCTTAATCTTTCTCATGTTATATTTAATTGCACACCCACACAAACACGCAGACTCTAATTGCAGGGATTACATACATCACCAACTTTGGAACCAGTAATCTATAACAAAAATCCAAACTAAAATAGCAAAACCCATATTTGTCAAACTGAATTTTTTTGCATTCTATCTAATAATAGAAAAATCTAAACAAATGAAAGTGGGTAACTTTAAAACTGAATTCATAAATGCAGTCTATAGACTCTAACATACAAAAAGAGAGAGAAAGAGGAACCTTTTCTTATAGGTTGAAGAGAGAGAGATGGAGAGAGAAGAACCTACTGTAGGTATTCTTAGTTATCAGTTTCAAGTAGCTTATGGATTTCAGAAAAGCTTTTCTTTTTTTTCTTTTTATCAGATTAAGAATTTTCTCTCTCGAACGTACAGAAAAGCTTCTCTCTCTATATATATATATATATATATATTTGATTGCACGCCACACCCACACACACAAACTTTAACTACAATCAGAGCTTACTTGAAAAACTGTTTGAATCAAACATGTCTGCATAAACCAATCTGCTCTGCCTCCAACTTAAAACCCTTCAGAGTATGATTCAACAATCACCGTGGAGTCCTCGGAGAACTAAAATTCAATGGAGTTGATTAGTATTCTGATTAAGAACCCGAAGAGTGAGTCCTACCAATTAAAGGATGGATAGAACTCACTCGTTCGGTTTTCGGGGCGGACGGGACGAGAAAGAAGAGAAGATAGACAGACAGAGAGAGAATGAGGGAATGAGGGAGAGGATTTTTATTTAAAGAGCTAGCTAGCATCAGAATATGAAGAGAACGAGGAGAGAGATGGAATGAGTTTAAGTTGGTACGTGTATGAGTTTTGTCATGTAGCTAGAGATAGAGAAGAGTTTGTGTTGAAGAAGGATATCACGTGATGGTTGTTTTGAGGACAGTTTTTTGGCTTTTCATTTGAACTCATGTTTATGTTTTTTAGCTTATTTCAAAACTAGGCATGTGAAAAACAAACAAAGCAAACTGTATAAAAGGTAAAAATTGGGTGGTTTTATTTTTAATTTTGACAGGAGATGTGACAATGAAGAGATTAAGTGGGTTTGTGGTACTGGGTTGTTGGTGAGGTCTTGTCTCTCTTTCTCTCTCTAAAACTCTCTCTCTCTCTCTCTCTAACTTTCACTCATCTGATATTCTTCTTTATATTTCAATCTTTTGGTTTGATCAGTTTCTTTATTTCAATCTCAAGTTTTTTCAACAGATGTTTTTTTTTGGGTGAGTGGGTATTGCATTGAAAGAAGTGTTTTGAAATGTTGTGGTTTTTTGTTTTTAAGTGGAGGAGGATTTTTGGGATCCTGCAGAATAAGATAGAATTCAGTTCTATTTTATTGGAATTAAATTCGGATTCCTTATTTTTAACAGTGTTTGGATCCTGTGCTTTTGGATGTTTGTGTGCTATTTTAGTCCTGACATTCTTACATGCCAGGTGGCTCAGCACAACTCTTTTGATCCATCAACCCAATTGGCATATCCTGGTTGCAGAGTGCTGTTTTTTACACCCACTTTGCAAATGGGTGTAGAAGACCTCCATCATTGAGCTTTCACTTTCCAGAGTTGTACGGTCAATCTGATTGACCTTTGACCATGTAACACCCAACGTTTGGATGATAGGGGGGGATATCGTGCACTCACTTTAGAAGAGCATTCCTCGTTCAACATAAGTGGGTGTATGAAACCAGAACCGTAGGAACCTCGCGCTCCTGCTTTGATGATATTGCTCTTGGAACTAGGGATATTTTTTAATTGACCGTTCTACGCTTTTGATATTTATTTTGTTCATGCTTTCGCTCCACGTTCTGGTTACTTAATTAGGTGTATCCACAAAGTAGTAATCCTCGTAAGAGCCTCTCCGTAAAGATGGTTAAGGTCGTTAGAGTGCTATTTTGTACATCCTCACTTTCCTTAGGGTGCACGTTCCCTCCATTTTCATTGGTTGAATCATTGACTGTGTATTCATTTATAAGTAACCCGAGCATGGAGTGGGAGCTGGAATGAAAGCATGAGCGGGAACGTTGGAGCAACCAATTAAGAAAATGTCCCAAGTTGAAAAATGCTTTCGGAGCGGGAGCATCAAAGTGTGGTTCGGAATGGGAGTGCGAGGTTCCAAAGTGGGGATCGTCACCACCCCCTATACCACAGTTCTAGTTACTAAGATTCATTTAATGGCTAAATACACAACATCAAAGAATCAACTTGCATATGCAACTTACAATTTGTACAGATTTTTAACTATGCAAATACAATTTTGGGTTTTTTTTTTATCATGCAATCTATTTGTGTAGAGGCTTAAAAAGTGCAGATGCTCAACAATATGCAAAATAGCTTATGCAAATTACAACTTGCATGTGCAAATTACGCTTTGCATTGGTTTTTTTACTATACAATCTATTTGCATAGTTGAGTTACAAAGGTTTTTTTTTTTCTTTTTTGAATTTGGTATCATTGTCTGGTCTCATTTTGAAGGTCTTGAAAAATGATTTTCAAAAATATAAATTTTGCCAAAATTCTATTTATAGATTAAAAGTTATAGTATTTTAAATTTTAAAAACATTATTTTCTCTTTCTACCATGTCACTACTCGATACAAAACAAAAACAGTTAGAGTTTATGTTTTAAATTAGAGAACGGATCGGCATACATCTTTATTTGTACATTTTACATGTGCAGTGGCATATGGGGCCCATATGAGGTTGATCTAAGGGCTAATATTTTTTTTAAAATTTTCTCTTCACCTTCTAGATTATCCTTACAAAAAATCACTCCATTCTAAAACTGCTAGCCAAAAATTTTAGAATGATATGATTTTTGTAAGAATATTCTACTCATCTTGTAGATCATTCTCACCAAAAAACAACCCTTGGTTCCTCACCATGTGGGCTCCACAACCAATGTAAACTAAGTACAAATAACAATGTACACGGATCCAGACTCTTTAAATAAATATAATGGTAGTTTATGTATACAAATATGTTAGTTTTAAGACAAAAATTAAAAACGGCTCGTGCATCTGCAAAACGCTAAAAAAAAAGAAAAAGAAACGAGATTTATAAAACAAAAGTATCCATCCTCTCAATGAAACTAGCTAGAAATCAGAGCTTCAAGCCTAATTTTGTGATTTCTGAATATGATGATAAAACATCCTCATCGAAAATAAGTTCTTGAAATTTATACAAGGATAACTACAAATCCAACAGACCATACATCCAAACGCATCAAAGATACAATTTGTCCATTGATATGTTCGGGGAACCTATAATCAGGTTTAAGTAATCATTATTGAGGAATAAGATATACCAATTAAGCTAGCTCTCGTGCTTACGTGATAGTGGGACTCATTCCTTAGTGGCTATAAGTGCACTTAATAGACGTAACCAAATTCTACACTGACAGGTATTGTACATCATTCTCTGTTGTAAAATTTTCCAAAATAGCTTAGGGTGGGTTTGTAGCTTTAACTCTTCTTTGGTTTAGTCCCACATTGCTTGGGAGACTTGGAATGTTGAGGTTTATAAGTGACTACACTTATTAGAGTTTATCTTTTAAGTGTTGGGTCCTCATTGGAATTGATAAGGTGGTGCAAAGCACCACCGCACACGCGCACGCACACGCGCACGTGCGTGTGCGAAAGGGCGATTGGGCGTTTAGGGCGTATTGGGCGCTTTTGTGGCGCACTTTGCACTTCGCACGTGCGCATCGTCGCTAGGAGCTATTGGAGCCTTAATCTTTTCCAAAAATGAGATGGTGTCACTGTAGTATCGATACCA
>MVGT01000945.1:225107-293245 GCA_002174775.1 Macleaya cordata | reverse complement strand
TTCTTGAGTTGTGATCGAATCTTGCACATTCGAACTCACAAATCCTACGGTTAGACTCCATTGTATCCTGAAAACATATTTCGTATACCCTGGTGCAATTATAGGGGTGAAATATTGTTTGAAAGACAGCGTTTACGTGCCTTGGAGTTCTTGAATCGTTCAAGTTTTCTTTACTGTTCCTACAATATTTCCATCATTCTCAAGTTTTACTAGTAATGCTAAGGGGTACCTGACATTTTGGTAGGGGACGACATTTTAAAAAAGTATGATTTTTATGGAAGATAGTGTGCATGGTGAGGACATAAAAAATAAAATAAAAAAAATCTTTGATCAGTCCTATATGGCAGGGTCTCACAAGGCATCTAAGGTCCCCAAAGAAGATCTCCTAGTGTTACTCTTTCTTTTTTAATTGTTTTTCTAGTAATCTTCGCGAACTAATGGTGCCAAGTCCCAAACCCACGCCCGTCGTCCAACGCAGGGTCAGTGGAACCTCTTAAATCCTAGAATCTAACGTTTAACCAGTAGTTTAAGGGAAGGTTAGGGTACTTGCGTAAATGTTGTACGACGGGAAAAATTCCGCGAGAACGGAACTCGCGGAAGTTATAGAAAATCTTTAACAAAATTCTTAAAAAAAAGGGAAAAAAAAGAACCATGGAAATGTTATGGGACACTTTCTTAAAAAATTCTTAAAAAAATGGGATCGCAAAAATCTTCCACGAGATTTTCTCCAACTCGATTAGCCCTACCCTACCCTTCTACTCTAAACCCACCAAAAAATCAGGTGGGTTTAGGGTTTCCCACTGGCGTGCCCTAATGGTGTAACATATATCTCACATCATGGAGGTTGAGAGTTCGAATCTCCTTGGTGGCCAGCTCTGTGGGGTTAATTCCTCAGATCTACCCTGTAATTGCTAACATGAAGAAGGCAACTACTCCGAAAAATAGTCCGATGCTCTAAGAGGTCTGGACATCCCAGTCATCAAATACCCGTAAAAAAGTAGATTAAAATTTGCATGTTAGGAAACTTCTGTGTGGGTCGGGGCATGCGACCAGGGGGATTAGTCCCACCCAAAGGGTGGGGACATCTCCTGACTAAAAAAAAAACATTGTTGATCATTCATTTTACAATTTGTTGGTCAATTTGATTGGAAAGAAATAATCATACAAAAAGTTCTACTTGAAAAATATTTTAGAATTTAGCCCAACAAACGTTTTCTTTTAGTCTAAAGTCCCTGGATAACAGACTGAAACCCTCTTTACACACACTGAAAACCCTCTTCAATATCCAGAGCCTTAGACTAAAAGAAAACGTTTGTTGAATTAAATCTTAAAATACATTTTAAGTAGGAGTTTTTGACTAATTTTCCCTAATAAATAATCTCTAGGTTTCGTTTTTGATTGATTAAACAACCAAGTTTCGGAGCATTGGCGTGGTACATGTATAATGAGGTGGAGCACGAGTTGCGAATATAAATAAATTATTAAATAAAAGTTACATTTATGAATGCCAAAACTACATAAAATAGGAAAAAAAAAAACACAAAAAGAAAACTTCAGAAGGAAAGAAGATAGCTATGTTTATAATTTATTACGATCTACCCACAAGCATGTGGGAAGGGGTACCTCAGCTCACACCAAACAATTGATATCTCCATATCACCTAACAAATTTGATCAGAGGAATATATTATCCTCTGCAGAACTTAATTCTAAATAATTCCTCGACTTTTTGAAAAGTTATTCTAAAAAACAAATTTATAACATTCATATAAAAGTTCATAGAGCCCCCTGTCCATATTACTAGTGGGGGACAGTGAAAAGTGACTCAATTTCTTTCAGAAACCTAGCTATATCCTTTTCACTTATTAATTGTGACATTATTTTCTCTAAGAGTTCCATTGTTGATCTTTTAGATACTACAAAAAAAAAAAAAAAAAAAAAAACCTTGATTCCAAAGTTTTTTTGAGAAAAAAGAAAGAAATTTGGTTTCAATTCTTGATGCTGGTTATGATTTCAGTTCTCAAATTAGTGGAACCAAAATAAGGAAAATGGGTTCAATCTGATTCATTCACGAGTGTTTTGGTTCCAATTCTTCAATATTCCAGTTTTGGTCTCAATATCAAATAAACCGGTTCTGGTTCTGGTTCTGGTTCTGGTTCCTATTGGTTTTGTTCCAGTTTCATTGGATACTAAACTACCTGGAACCGATTACAATACTATTATACTAGTAGTGGTTTTGGTTTCTTTTCTTTCAATTTTCTTTATTTTTTTTTTCAATTATTGTTTTTGAGTGTTATAGATAATAACTTCAGTATAACAACGGCAGTGTGGTAGACGTAATTAAGATTTGGATGTGCATAAGGAATCATCCATGGCAGGTCCAAAATCCAAACCCTAAAATCCAAAGTTCCTAATTAAGAACAAACAAGTAGAATCAATCTGGCAAATAATTCGTTGGGAGTTTCTTAAATTCTGAATCCTATAAAAATGTGGAGAAAAGCTTTATCATAGATGAGTCTGAATCATCAAACAGACGGGTATCAAGTCGATCTGATGTCGATGTCGATGTCGATGTCTATGATATTTTACCAATAAGAATTCATTTTCACAAGATATCATCACAATAATAATTAAAAAAAAAATTCTAAGATATCATCATAACATACCAAGAATCTCAATTTAATGTGCCCGGCCGTGTGATTACATCCATCAAGGTGGCAAAACATGCCCTAGCTAGCTTAATTCAACCTATTAGGTAAATAAATTAAATTAGGGTTAAGTATGTTTGATTCGTTACCTCAAGATTAAGATTTGAAAAACAAACTCGTTTTATAAATTAGTCAAAGTTATGGTTTGGTAATCTTAAGCGTTTCCAAGTTTATATCTAAAGGAATCTCCTTGAGATGTTCAACTGGTTAATACATAGAGAATAAACAATAATGATTTTTAGACCAAAAGTATTTTCGCATTTTCCCATGTGTCCTCTGCGGTCCTAAATTAATAATGACCAAAATCCAAGTAGATATAGAAGATCGATCGCATGCATGCATGCCTTTGATGAGATCCAGCTCAGAAAGGACAAAGAACGTTGATGACAGTACATGTAGTGTGTGACTGTGTGGGGCTTGGCAAGCTGAAAAAATATTCCCATACAGTTTTATGTAAAAGACAAGGTATATCGCACCGCTCAATTCATCGGAAAATGGTTGTTCATCCTCTCGCGCATAGTTTGGATATCCAAACGCGCTTCGTGTGCATCTTATCACCATCAATACGCCACCACCACCACCAACAACAACACCAACACTGCCACCACCACCACCACCAGATCTACTCCACACGACTCCACCCTCAAATATAATTAGGTGTAAATAAATAATTATTGCCACGAAACACATTTGATATTTTAAAAAAGATTAGTTTGATCATTTATATAATAAAGTTGTTAAAAGGTATTAAAAAAGAAAATAAGGTTATTTTTGTCATTGTTAAAAGGTATAAGGGTATTAAAAACGAAAGTAAAGTTATTTTGGTCATTTACTACCACGGGACATATCCTGTATTTAAGAAATAAATTAAGGCTATAAGTTAAGGAATTGTTAAATTATCATTTTGACCTTAAAAACCCTTAAAGGGTCAAGGACAAATTTGTCTTTAAAGACAAATAACTTATACACAATGGATGGTCCACGTTGTAATGGGTTTTTAAGTTGTAAGGCCATCCACAATTGTGCAAGGGTAAGCCAATTTTGGCTGAGGAAATTTAGCCTAGATTTTCCAGTTACACATCCGTGCTTTAAAGATTTGGTATGAAAAAATTATTAAAAAACTAAAAAAGGATACAAATGTCATTTTTTAAAAAAAACTTATTTTGGAAAGACAAAATTGCCTATTAATATTACTCTTTTTGGTTTGGGTCAAGTCAAATGGGTCAAAATCAATATTTTGGATTTCTTTTTTAGTTGGCATTAGTTAAAAACGTGTATACAAACTTTGATAGCAAGGAAACGTCAAGGTAAGCAACACTTTGGAGTTTGGTCGGGCGGGAGGGGGTTGGGTCGTTTGACATCAAACGCCTTCCCCTAGGGTCGTTTACTATAAAATCTCCAGATTCAAATGGAAACCGCCAAATTTGACTTAGCTAGGAGATTTGTAAGGTCCGTTTGTAGATTTGGCCTCTTCCACTACGTAACATTTTTTAGAAATTTAATCATAAAATATTACCGATATGGATGCCCTTTAAGGGGTATAAATCTCGACGGTGGAAGTATACCCCATTCTAAATTGTAATATAGATTTTAAAGCGTGTGAAAGTTTTATGGTAGACCTAAAACGAGCTCTAATGTATGAAATTGATTTAGATGTACCCCGTACTTTCTATCCAGGCAGTTTTCGAAAAATTACACATCCAATGGGCCAGTCAATCTGTCTGGCTAGACAGATGAATGGGCCGGTTCCAATATCAGAGCTCATTAAGAAGAAAATACATGGGACGTTTTATAGGCAGGCCCCATAATCTTATTGGCAGGCCCCCTGTATAGGCACCCCCAAATGACCCAAAATCTTATTGGCAGTCCCCATTCTTAATGGCACCCTCTAATTGTTGTCAAACCATTTTGACCACACAATTACCTTTCAACCCCCATCCTTGTTATCTTCTTCAACAGTGAGAGAAAGAATGAGAGAGATACCGAGTGAGAGAAGGAGAAGACGAAGAAGAGGTTGTTCCTCTAAGAAAGAAAGAGAGAGAGACCAAGTGAGAGAAGGAGAAGGATACAGAGAATACGAAGAAGGTATGTGATCTATTTTTAATTTTTTGAAATTTTCTTTCAAATAGTGACGAAGAGTTAGATTTAGGACCAAATTCATGAAGAACACTTCTAAAAACCAGTTTATTCCTTCGATTTCTGATTTACCATACCTGTTTTAGGTTTTATAGTTTGATTGGTTCGAATCTGCCCTCTACAGCCGATTTCAAATTTTTTTTTTTTTTGAGGTACGATGCCGATTAATGTCCTAAGTTTCGGTAACAAGTTGCCGATTTGTAATTTCAGTTCTAATTTCTTCGTAGAAAGAATCGGCAACAAGATTCCATTTTTGAGTCATGAGTCGGCAGGTTACTGCCGTTTTTGGGCTTTGGAATCGGCAACCTGCTGCCGTTTTTGAGCTTTGGAATCAGCAAACTCTATTACATATTTCATTATCTAAGTCTTGCTAGGACCAGTTCTTCTATACCTCATTTAGTTTTACAATTTCAGTTACTGGAATTTCAGTTTTTCTGATAGAAAGTTTATTTATAAACTAAGTTTTAAGTATATGTAGAGCTATCTTCGTTGGCAGATTATCAAGTTAAGAGTCATAATATTTGTATTTGGATTCTTTAATCTGAATTTTGATCCTGCAAAATTGATAGCATTATGAAAAGACTATTTTCTACTGAAATTCTTCATAATCACTTTAACTTGTCAAATTCTATAACCTTGCTACTTACATTGGGATACAAATTTTTAGTTAAAAATGAATTCTGGCCAATTTCTGAACTGTTACACTTTATACAAACTGCCAAGTTTTATAAACTGAAATACTCAATATAAACTCCAAAAAATCGGTAGTTACCTGCCATTTTATACCATAGAATCGACACATAGGTGTCGATTTTGACAAAATTAAATATCTGCTTAAAAATCTTTTCGGTGGTCTATTGCCGATTTTTGGTTCAATAATCGGCATCGTGATGCGGATTTTTGCTTCTGAAAACACACTTCCAGTGCCGATTATGGGTTCGTGAACGGAAAAAAACAAACCAATTCCGAAATCGACAAAATAGGCAAGGAAACTTGTAGAAATACCTTTGAATCTGGATTGCAAGACCCAATGCCCTCTTCCATGAAATTTTTTCAATTTCATCCTCCATTAATGGATTTAGGTGAAACTAATGCTCTTTCCAAATCTAATGTTTGGCAAGATGACTCCGATTCTTTATTCTAGATTCGGAGTTGTCGAAAACCACAACTCGGAGAGTTGACTCCGAGTTAAAAGAAGTTGAATAAGGGTTTTTAGTTTAGAAAACCTAGGAAGAGTTTGACCAATGTTGGGGTTACCTTTAAGATTTCATGGTCAAATATGTTTGACCAATGTCAACTTTATGGGGCCTGCCAATAAGATTATGGGGGGTGCCTTTGAAATTACCCAAAATACATAGTGTGAATGTCATTCTCAGCTCAATCCCCTTAAAGTTTTGTTTATATATGTTACACTTTTGTAGGCAGGCTGGTGGTAACTGGGTTAGTGGGTGCACTTGGTTTTTAGAACAGATCATGATACTAACATACATTTGACTTTCCAAAAAACAGCAAAATGATAACATCTAGATTCAAATTTCAATCCTTCTCTACTATGCTTAGAAGATTTCAATCCTTCTTGTGCTGCAAATATGGTTAAACATACTTTGCTTTGTTCAATTCAGTTAGAATGTAAAGCATATCTTATTTACTTTCAAGCGAGAAGAATTATACAATTAGGATGGGTACTATAGTTCTATCTATATGGAATTGAAAAACAAAATCTATTATTGCTACACTCTGATCATCATGGGAACCAATTTTCTCGCAGTTATTAGTGTGATATTTCAAATTATGCTCGGTCTTAATTTCTTGTATATCTAGGGAAACATGAGAAGATTTTATTAAGGTTTCGAATAATCTTTTCATTTCCTCATATACTATAAAGGTAAATATATTCAAATTCTGAAGCAAAAATGGAGTGATAAAATCAGTTTCGCTCTTGCTTTGGATATTATATAGGACACCATATAGATACTACACTACCTTGGTCATTTATGTTGTGGTACAGCGGTAGGGCGAGAGATCATTTGGATATTCTTCTCCGACCTAGAGCCTGGCGGTTTTAGTGCTTCTCTCAGTTTTTTCATCTTCGGTGCGATTTCAACATTCGTAGATCTCTGAAACTTTGGGTCTACTCTACATTTTGTAAGTTGGATAAGCTGTTGAAGTTCTTTGATCTCAAAGAGTACTCCTTTATGAGCTTTGAGAAGAATGAATCCTCTCTTTCCAGTAGCTTAGTTGGTGTGTCATACTCCACTACCCGTCCTGCTCACACAACAATAATATTAATTCTTAGCCATTAAACAGATAACAGAAAGTTATTAGTTTAGTATCACTTTTATCGTTTCTTTAAAGTCTTATACCTTCACTGAGGACCAGAACAAGATCACTATCAATCACTGTGTGGATTCTGTGAGCTATGGTGACAACTGTTCGATTTTTGAACTCCCGACTGATGATCTTCTGTACAATTCCATCTGTGGCTGAATCAACAGAGGCGGTCGCTTCATCAAGAACAAGAATGCTGCTTCTCTTTAACAAGGCTCTTCCAAGACAGAATAACTGCCTCTGACCCATACTCCAGTTTTCTCCATTCTCGACCACTGCAAAGACATCTTGTTCAGTGACTAAACTTGAGAAATCATACATTTGAATCATATATAGTTATATATATCATTCCTTTGTCTGACCTGGTGAATCCAACTTCTCTTCTTTCGCACGTACTATATCGCCAAGTTGACATTTATCCAAAGCCTGAAATTTGAAATGTCATCATCAATTTCAAAATAAATGAATAAGTAAACAAAATATGCTTGACAATTGTTTTATATCTGATATGAGTAACAACCTCCCATATTTCTTCATCAGAGAATTGCTCTAGTGGGTCGAGGTTTCCTCTCACTGTTCCTTCAAACATTGTTGGATCTTGAGGAATGATGCTAAGCCTGGATCTCAAGTCATGAAGACCTATCTTGCAAATGTCCACATCATCAATTAGAATGCTTCCCTCTCTTGGTTCCACAGTCCGAAATAGAGCCTGTATCAGAGTCGATTTACCGCTCCCTGTCCTTCCTACAACACCAACTTTCTTCCTTCCTGGAATTGTGCAGTTTATGTTTTTTAGGACAGATGGAAGCTGTTCAGCATAGCGAATCTGTAAAATAGAAAAGAATTATGAACAATTGTACCCAATATGGAAAACTGTCCTATATTTTACTCCCACTTGATTTATCTATAGTTCAATGTCCTATTAGATTACACACCTGTGGTGAACGTTAAAGTCATTTCTGGACCTAAATATTAGAGTACTACGATTTAGGGGCATTACCTGCAAGTTTTTAAAGCAAATCTTTCCAAACTCTGGCCAGTTGCTTGGGGGCCTACATTCTTCAATCTCCAAAGGGGCTTCACTAGTAAGTTTTGAATATTGCAAAATCCTTTCTACTGAGGTCATTTTGTTTTCTGCATTGCATAATTTCCATATGACATTGGCTTGAAGTACATTCAAATTCAGTCCATATGTCACCGCCAGCCCTGCAATGCCTGTAAATTGACAATTCTCAATTAACTCCTTTTGAATCTTCTCTTATAAATCACAAATTATTTTGTGATTATTATGAAAATAGAAATTCAAAGGTATTCAGCAAGTAAACCAATAGATTGATATACACCGTATATTACATAAATGAGCTGTAGTGGGAACACCATTTTATGGTCCTAACTCCCACGTAACAATCTTCACTGATCCAATTGACTAGTGAGTCTCCAAGTCATCCCCTCCCCTACATGATGGGTACCTTCTTAGTGAAAATTTAAACTATGTTCATGATCCTTACTTGGGTTGATAATTCCTTCAGGGAGCCTCACAAGCACCACTAATGAAGCTGCAAACACAAAATTTGATAATAGGTTCAGTCTGAAGGAAAGCCACTCCATAGCTGATACATTGTGGAACCATGGCCTCGAGTCATTATCAACGAGACCGAGGTTTGTATCGATGAAGCGGTTTTCTTGGTCATATGCCCGGATTGTCGCAGCTCCTGTAAGTGATTCTGCAAAGTGATGAAGGATTGGAGCTCTTTGAATCCCAGATAAGCGCGCCAATTCTCTTGCAGTTGGTGTGTAGTATTGCTGTAATGGTCACCATCCATTATAAAATTCAGATTGTAAATGGGAAGATACCTCACTTGATAAATTCTACAACTCCTTACTTAAACTAACTCCTCCCAACTTGTAAAATAGAAGAGGAAGTGAGGGTATTTTTGGATGAACCAAAACTATTACAGTTGAAAGGTCTTACTTGATACCATATGCAGATTGCAGTCACTGGAATGAAGATTACAAATACTTGCCATGCTACCTGTGACATGACTCCGATAGTCCCCAGAATTTCTATGATTGAGATAGCACACCAGCCTACTTTCATAGGTAATTCCAGGTCTAGCACACTTTGGTCTGTTGATGCCTGTTAATGAGATAGTTAAAGGCTATCAGTACTCTGGACTTTCATTGTATGTCATATAGATAAAAGTATACACAAGAAGAAACGATCACAAAGGTTTACATTTAGGGGTATATGTTTCTAGATTTACATATACACATAGACAAACATAATAAACGAGTAGGATGTAGCTTTAGCTTCTAAGTATTTTTAGAAGAATGTCTTTTTTCCCTGCTATTTGGTTTTACTTATTTGAAACTAAAACATCTCCTTCAAGCATCAACCGATGAGAATATGATTTGAAACTTGTACTGCTCAATCAGATTGAAAGTTTAAGGATTAGAAGTGGTCATTCTTCAGTGTAAGTATTTTTGGTTGATCCATGTAATTTGACATTTTCTGCTCTGGCTTGACACCTGATGCAGCCCTCATTTATCCAGGCTTCATAGTGGTAATGCAAGCCTAATGCTCATCCTGTCAGAGATTATGATTTTTTTTGCTCTACATGTATATTTTTCTTTCCTTAAACAACTTAGATAAGCTACTATTAAGATATACAATGAAAAAGATTTCAATAAGCTATTGAATTGATAGATGTTTGATATATGAATATAAGTCAGTTGAAGTTTTTCTACTATGTTTCTTGGGAAATTGTATTATTAGTTTAATCTTAAAGGATGTTTGCTTTGATTGTACTATATTCTACAAGTTTGTAATTAAAGTCCCTAACTTTTTACAATATAATGATAATACTAATTAGTAAGGGTAACAATGTTTTCTATTGTTAATTAGTTATTTCCCATGTTTTGGCATTATTAACATAAATCGAGAAACTTTTGTGTTTATTTACCCGATTTAAGATCCTGCCAGTTGGGGTGGAATCGAAGAAAGACATTGGTGCCCGGATCACACTATGCAGCATGTTCATGAAGAGCTTCTGTGACGTCAAAATACCGACTGTTGCTACTAGCGTTGCACGGACCAATACACAAAGTGAACTTCCTACTGATAGAAGTGTATACACAAGGAAGAGGACATTCATCCCTACTACTGGCTCGGTATCCATTGTAGGAGGAGAAGCCCATGCCATCCAATAGTTGCTGGATATCTGTAGTACATGGAAGCTAGACTCTGCTAGGACTGTGATTGGGACAAAGGCACCACCCCACACCAAGGTCAAGTATGACCAATAAACTTCTTTGCCAATGCTTCCCTTTTCTCTCTCTTCTTTTTGAGTCAATCTCCCTCCTTTGTCCATTATCTCTAGTGACTGATTCTGTTCTGAGTCATGCTTACCATTTAGAAGCTGTACATTTGTTGGAGGGTCTATCTCTGCTTCAGGAGAAGATATAGATTTTTGAGACGTTCTACTTGAATTTTCGACGTTAAGGATTGATTCTAGAGCTTCGCTGTGTGCACCAACCAACACTTCAAATCCTATATTATATTTAAGAAGTTGTTCAAACTTTCCAGCCTGTTTGATCTGTCCGTCTTGCATCATCTGTTAAAGATCCTTGTAGGTTAGTTTCGTGTACTTCTTGTAAATATTAGAACTACAACCCTTCAATTTTATTCTTGTAATGAAATGAGAATTAGATGCAGAAGTTTTTCTGTAGTTTGCATACCAGAATGAGGTCAGCTGCCGGAAGAAACTCAACTTGGTGGGTTACATAGAGTATAGTCTTGTCTTTGAGGATTCCCATCAGGCAGTCCTGCACCAAGGTATACAATGAAAAGCAAAATAATTAGAAAATTTGACACTGTGGCTTCCTAATGAATGAATTCTATTTGAGCCCTTTTAGATCTTTATTGTACAATGAAAAGGAAGCTGGCTGACCTCAAAGAGTTGGGTTCCTGTATGAGCATCCACAGCACTGAAAGGGTCATCAAGAAAATATATATCAGCATCCTGGTAAACTGCACGTGCAATTTGTATCCTTTGTTTCTGGCCTCCACTCATATTAATCCCTCTTTCTCCAATCTCTGTTAGGTCTCCGCAGGAGAAGAGCTCGAAATCCTTTGTCAAAGCACAAGCTCTAATTGTTCTGTCATACTTGACACTATCGTAGGGATTCCCAAAGAGAATATTGTCTCTTACGTTGCCAGTTAGTATCCATGGGGACTGAGGAACGTATGCCTTGGTCCCACTGATCTTCACCGTTCCCGACAGCTTTGGTATTTCTCCTAGTATGCATGAGAGAAGACTAGACTTCCCTGACCCGACAGTCCCACAAATTGCCACTTTCATCCCCCTCTTCACTGTTAACTGTATTCCATCAAGAGTTGGCTTACTTGATTCTGTGTCCCAGCTGAATTTCCCATTCTCAATCTCTATCTCAACCCCTGATGCATCTCTTGGCACAAACATCACTGCATCTTCTTGTATTTCATCTTCTTGGAGGTATGATGCAACTCTGTCAACCGAAACTTTAGCCTGCGCAACTACTGAGAGCAAGTCCGGTAGACTGAATATCGGATTTTGTAACATTCGGAAGGTTGCCAATGCAGATATGACTTTCCCAGCTGTGAGTGGGATCCCCATTAGAATACATGCCCCAAAGGTCACTACAGAAATGAATGTTGGGGATCCGCAGGAGATAAAAGCTGAGAGCGCTGATAACCGTAATGATTTCCATAACCAGTTGTACTCAATTTTTCGCAAGTTTTCAAGCTTAAGCAGGTATTTCATATCCCAAGCTTGAAGTTTTAATGTCTTCATGTTTCGAAGAACTTCTGATGTGGCTTTCATTCTATCGTCCTTGGCTTCCATTATCTTACTCTGAAACCGTTTCTGGATTCTTGTAAGGGGTATATTGCAAGCCATCACCAGTAGGGTTGCTGCTAATCCCGCATATGAACCGAGACCGACATTCATATTTAGAATGTAGGTTGCTAGTGAAATTTGTATTGGCAACATCCATATTGTGTTCATGTACCAGATGAAGTCTGTGATTCGTTGGATATCCACACTCATGTAGTTAATTATCTCACCACTACTGTGGCTTTGCCGGGACTGACTTGATAGATGAAGACCCTTCTTATATATGTGGGATATCAGAGCCACTCTCAGGCGCATGCCTAGCTGTCGAGCTCCAAAAATCCATTGTCTCTGTGCAATCACTTCAACCATTTTAGCACTTAGGAATGCTAATGCAATAATGTAGCCATGATTTAAGCTGTAATTCTTCTTCTCACTTAAATACTCCACGAAGTCGTTGATCAGGTATGGACCAACATATGATTCTCCGGCATTGATCATCGCCAACAGTGCGTTGATTGCTGCTTTTTTTTCTGATCAATAGAAAGATAGACATGTAGATGGATGGATTTCTTGTGTGATGTCTCTCCTTGACTTGTTTTAGACTGTCGTCAAACGAATGGGACAGGAACCTGGCGGAGTCTTTGATATCAATGTCTGGGATTTCATCCTGGTCGAGTGGTTTCTTGTATCCAACTTTGAACAATGGATTGAGCCAAGAGAAAGTGATGAGTTGGAGAAGAGTAGCTCTTCCATAAGGAGATTCCTTTTTGCCTGCTTCTGAATGATTTCCAGTTTTGTTCAGTAGTGGGTCTGTAATGCTATCGGCAAGGAAGCTGATGCCTGTTGTACCTCTCACCGAAACACCTAGTAAGTATGTTGAGGCGATTAAGCTGAGGAAGTTGGCATAGTCTCTCAGTCCTGGGGATCTATGATTTGTAAGAATGTAATGGGCATCAAGAATTGTATGGATAACAGATAGTAAGAAGCTTGAAATCCACCATGCTCTTAGAATCCAGGGAAGCTTCAAGGACCTCGACTTCCAAAGATTGAAAACCAGAAGCAGTGTTAACAACAACAATATCACTTGCAAGGTTTCGTCAGAGAGAACTGAGACTTTGGATTTGCAAAGGGCCTCGTCCCCATTAAGCAGCATCAGAAGCATCAGGAAGTGACTTCCCAAGAGCAAAACAGAGCAACCAACAGTGGCTTTGTAAGAAAAGCCAAGTTTTACACTGATGGGGTACTTCTGTGCTCCTTCCTCTGTAACTCTGGATCTCTGTGTACATCTTCTCTGTACAAAACAGATTAATATGATTCCAAGAAGCCCAAGTTGGACTATTATGCTGAGTTCCTCCCAGAAACATGGTGACCTTAACTCTAATCTAGCTTTCCAATCCTCTAGAGATTCAAAATCTGCAGAAAATTTGATTGAGTGTTTTCAGTGGCTCAGTAAAAGATCTGTAGATGGAGGCTTTATCAAATTCTATATATCTACTGTTACTATAACTAGAAATTCTTACTAGTCTCAGTTTACCTTCTCCTTTTATACTATATCAGAGCAAGAGAATCAAAGCATGAAAGTACTGATTTTAGTTCTCAACTCGTTGGAATGCTTAACAGATTTCTACCATTCACTTAAGACATTTATGAGGTAACCCATAAAGACAATCTCTTTTTCTACACCATACATATTAAATGATTTTTAACAGTCTACAGTTCAGTTGGTATTCTTAATTAATTATCAGTTTCAAGTAGCCTTGAAACTTCAAAGAAAGCTATCTTTCTCCCTCTTATATTTGAATTGCATATCCACACAAACACTGGATTACATACATCATCACCAACTTTGGAAGCAGTTATATGTATAACAAAAAAAACAAACTAAACTTAGCAAACTAAAATAGCAAAACCCATATTTCTCAACTTGAAATTTTTTGCATTCTATCTAATAATAGAAGAATCTAAAAACAAATGAAAGTGGGTACCTTAAAAACTGAATTCATAAATGCAGTCTATAGACTCTTAACATACATAGAGAGAATGAGAGGGGAACTTTTTTTCTTAAAAGTAGCCCTGAATCATTTTCATATAGATCCCACAAAATTTGGGATTTTGCTATTTGAACACTGGTTTTAGTGGTTTCCAATGGAAACACCCAACTGTAAGACCCACATGGTTACACTTCAAGAGCTGAAATTTTATGAAGTTGTTCTTCTCATCATGTATATTATCCTCCCAAAAAATTAGTTCATTTCTAACCCCATAAAAAATGTGACTATTTTCCTCACCATTCATTTCTCACCGTTAATTTTTAATTAATTTACAATCAACTTTTGATAAAGTTAGTAGTTTTAAAAAAAGACTGATTTTTTGTGAGGATGATCTAAATAGTGAGTAGTTTCAGTTCTTGAAGTGTAACTATGTGAGCCCAATTCTAAAAATCATTTCGGTAACACCTAAGCGGGTGTTGAAATAGCACGGTCCTNTACTGTAGGTATTCTTAGTTATCAGTTTCAAGTAGCTTATGGATTTCAGAAAAGCTTTTCTTTTTTTTCTTTTTATCAGATTAAGAATTTAATTTCTGTCTCTCTCTAACATACAGAAAAGCTTCTCTCTCTTATATTTGATTGCACGTACACCACACCAACACCCACACACACGTACACAAAGAGCTTACTTGGTAAACTGTTCGAATCAAACATGTTTGCATAAACCAATCTGCTCTGCCTCCAACTTAATTAAAACCCTTCAGAGAGTATGATGATTCAACAATCACGGTGGAGTCCTCGGAGAACTAAAATTCAATGGAGTTAATTAGTATTATCTGATTATTAAGAACCCGATCGAAGAAGAGTGAGTCCTACCAATTAATAAAGGATGGATATATAGAACTCACTCGTTCGGTTTTCGGGGCGGACGGGACGAGAAGCAGGAAGAGAAGAGAGAGAGAGAGAGAGAGAATGAGGGAATGAGGGAGAGGTTTTATTTAAAGAGGTAGGTAGCATCAGAAGAATATGAAGAGAACGTACGGGCGAGGAGAGAGATGGATCAATGAGTTTAAGTTGGTACGTACGTGTATGAGTTTTGGCTTTTCTATGTTTCTTCACGTACCAAATAAAAAAAAATAAAAAAGAAGTAAATTTGACTCTGGAAAAAGCCAAAAAGTTTAGTCATGATTCATTTCAAAATATTCGATTTCTACCCGTCAAAAGTAGATTATAATTTAGAATATTGTTGGTCATTTATTTTACAATTTGTTGGTCATTTATTTTAAAAACATAAACCAATAAGTAGTTCTGAAGCATTGGGGGTGGTACATGTATTTATAATGAAGTGGAGCACTGAGTTACTTTAAAGTTACATTTATTAATGCCAAAACAACATAAAATATTAAAAAAAAAAAACTGCTTCAGATGGCTAATTAAGTAGGGACAGTGGCGGACGCACCACCCTCTCTTTTTAAAAAAATTTGAATTCTATATACCTAAGACGTTCTATTTTGACCACCCTATTCTAATAAAATTTGACCACCTTCTTTATATTTTCAAAATTGAATATAATAATCCTGGTGTGCATCAAAATTGATGCACTAACGTATACAATATATATGAGTATTACTGCAGCTTGATCCCAACTATCTTTTTTCATCTAAAATATTTTTTGGTGACTTTTTTTACTGCTTAGTCTTTTTTTAAACAAATAATAACCATTTAGTCTTTTGCTAAGACTCGTGTGCGTGTTTTACTTGTGTGTATTACCATTTTTACCCTTCTTTTTTTATTTTTAAAAGTGAACAACTGTATAGAGAAACAATTTATTATTTTTTATTTTAAATCTTTAAAATGCTATATCTTCTAAACCATAAATCAGATTTTGATAAAATTTATATTTTTGGAAAGCTTTCGACGGGATCTTCAAAACTAGACCAGACAATAATACTTTTTTTTAATTTTTTTTGAAATACATGCAAATCTGAATTTGCATACTTTAAAGTGTTTCTAGAGTTATTGCATATATACATGTAATTCTATGCAAATTGTGTTTTGCATATATATAAATGCATACAAAACATAATTTGCATACATTTAAATGTCTTCATAGTGTGTTTGCGAGCATATAAACATTTGCAAAAACTATTTTGCATACATTTTAGTGGATGCAAATTGTGTTTTACACCCATTTAAATATCTTCATAGTGTTTTTGCAAGCATATAAACATTTGTAAAAATTATTTTGCATGTATTTTAGTGGATGCAAATTGTGTTTTACATGCATATAAAATACAGATTGAAAGCTATAAATGTTGTTTTAAACCTAAATCTTTATAAAATCATTCAAAATTCATCCATTCTTTTGTTTAAAGTTATGCAAAATATATTTTGCATACTTCGTAATACAATTTTTTTTTAAGAAAAAAAATATTGTTGACTGTTCTCATTTTTAAGATCTCAATGTAAGATTTCCAAAAATAAAATTTTTATGAAAAACTGATTTGTATTTTAAAAGTTATGTCATTTTTTTTAAAATTAAAACAAAATAAAAAAGTTAGTTCGTTCTTATTGCATGTGTTTATTGTTGGGGTATTTTTGTCCAGGAAAATGCACATGTGTGGTTTTTTACCTTTTTGGACTAAATTGTCATAATATTTTTAGCTGGGACTGAACCATCATATTAACCCTCGAATAAGACTTAACCCTCAAATAGGACTGAACTGTCATAATATATATATATATATATTATAATATACTATAGGAGAAGACTTTGTGTTAACAAATCACTCTCTCTTAGGTGTAGGTTAACAAAACCTACATTATAAACATATGACCCAATCTATTATCAATTATTGGGTTAACAAAACCCTCTCTCTTAAGTGTGGGTTAAAAAAATCTACATTATAAACATATGGCCCAATCTAAAACAACTAATTTTTTTAATAATCTAATAAAAAAATTCAAAATATTTTCTTAAAAGAAGCCCCGTGCCTTCACGGGATATGGGGGCTAGTATATAAACTATAGGAGAAGCCTTGAGTTAACAAAACCCTTTCTTTTAAGTGTGGGTTAAAAAAACTACATTATAAACATATGGCCGAATCAATTATCTAGTATTGAGTTAACAAAACCATCTCTCTTAGGTGTGGGTTAAAAAAATGTATATTATAAATATAAATTAAAATTCTAAAATAACTAATTTTCTAATTATCTAATAAAAAATTCAATTTTTTTTTTTAAAAAACCCGTACATTGCAAAGGATATGGGGGCTAGTATACAGGGGCGGAACCAGGAATTTATACTACGGGGGGCTAGTTTGAAGCCTTGTTAGCAATCCCCAGTTTAACACGAATTTTACATTTTTTTTAATATCCACATCAACTCTCATTTTTTCCAATTTACATTAGATTAAATGAATGTATTGTATTATTTACATTTTAAAATATCTAACCCCATCAAGTATTGGTTGAAATCCACGATAAAAATGACATTATTTTTATTGTTAATGTTAGATTAACTTTTGATAGGGTTAAAGGTTTTAAGTTGAGCTAACTTTTTGTTATGATAATTTTCATAGTGAGAGAACATCCTCACAAAAAAATAGCACATTCTAAAATCTCTAAATCTATCAAGAATTGGATGCAAATCAAGGATTTAAAAATTATCTTTAATTTGAAACTAACTTTTCTCTGCAAATCAACGATAGAATCAAAGCCTTTAGTCCAAAACATCAAAAAGATTTTTTGTTACCCAATCTTTAATTAGGTTAAAAGTCACAAGACAATATGGTGCTTTGTAATATCAAAAAATTAACCTTTTTATCATATTCATGTGGTTCCATAAAATTAATCTAAATAAAGTGTAAAAATGAAAGAAAGTGGGGTGCAAGTGTGCAACGGAGAAGTAAAGTTAGGGATAAATACAAATTCAAAACAAAAGGGTATAATGATAAATTTAGTGTACTAAAGGGTGTAATGATAGACATTTTTTATAAAATACCCTTTGACATTTTATAAAGATTGACCCATGAAGAGCCAAACAGGTGGCAGCCTAAAGATCTATGAAAATCTCACCCAGGCTATAGGTCCTCAATTGGTCTACTATTAGAGAATTACTAGCTTATAACTAGCTTTTGGTCAGAAATCTGACCCGGGCTACAGCCCACCCTAGCCTGGCTGTAGTTCCGCCCCTGCTAGTATATATATATTTTGAAGATGACTCTTTATTTTACTTTCACGGGAGAGTGGAAGTGAAATCCTAGGTGCATTAGTGTGTGTGATGTCGTTTTTTTTTTATTTAAATTGATTGACTTTGGTCTTTTCTTATCCAGGATTTCGTATAACCCAAAAATTGAAATCAACTTAGCTAGGGTTTTTTAATTTATTTTTTGAAATATAAGCTTTAATTTTTAATTGATCTTTGTTCAAATTGAATTAGCAATTAGATTTTGACTAAATAATTCAGTACTTTCTTTATTTTATTTAAAACCCCCAATTCAAAATTGATTTAACTATTTAGGGGTGTTTTGGTTTGTTGTTTTATTTCTTTACAGATGTTACTCTTTTGATTTGGTTACTTAATTTGTTTCTTAATTTTTGATTTGGCATTTGTATGTCATTACTTTAAAAAATAAATTAATTCTTAATACTTGATTTGAATTGATAATTGCATTCAATTATTTACACTTGCTATTCAAGATGTTTATTTAAAGTTCTTCGGTTCTTCTTTTTATAAAATACTAACCAATAGCAAATTGTTTTGCTACTGTAGCTAAAGTTTGGGATTGAGGAATCATATAAATTACTTATACCATCAACGGGGAATCCAATATTTGCACATCTTAAGGTATGTTTGAGATAACTTTCTATAACTTTGTTAAGAATCTTTGTTGTAATGAAGAATCGACTTTTTTGGATTTTTGATATCGTCCAGGTTGAGACGATTTTATAGAACTTACAAGTGAAAATTCATCGATGAGGACAAGTGTAATGAATCTTTTGCTGTAATTACCAAGTGAGTTTTTTTTTTTTAATATCGGCGATATTGAGATGATTATATATAATTTACAAGTGAAAGCTTGTTAATTAATTGATTCAGTCAAGTTGACTCGCCCACCCCAAGTAAAATTCCTGGATCCGCTATTGATTAGGGATTTCATTAAATGTGGACTACTCGGAACTAGAATCTATTAAATAAATTGGTTTCGATTCTTGATGCTTGTTATGATTTCAGTACTCAAATTAGTGGAACCAAAATCAGGAAAATGGGTTCAATCTCATTCATTCACTAGTGTTTCGGTTCCAATTCTTCAATACATCGGTTTTGATCTCAACATCAATAAACCAGTTTGGGCTCCGGTTCCTATTAGTTCTGTTCCAGTTCCATCTGATACTAAACTACTTGGAACCTATGTTGTAAATATCGTTATCACACACTTATCGGCTGAGGAGCGATAAGCGATATGGAAAGTTTCAAAACAATCTAATTGTTTATATGGATGATCAATATGCGTGGTTAAAAAAATATTCACACTAAAAATCAGCTCTTGGTCATATCTAATATGGGCATCACGAGTAATGTTTTCTTTTATGTGTCAAATTTCATGTGTTGTTCAATCCCTTCCATATTTTGTCTAAAAATAAACCTGTATGATGGATCACTGTACAAGTCGATATGATGTCGTTGTCTAACATATTATATAAATAAAAATTCATTTTCACAAGATATCATCATAAAACGTATCATCAATCATAAATGGACATGTGTTTGCTAGCTTCTTCGGTTTATTATCATCAAGAATCTCAATTTAATCTGCGTTTGTGATTATAGTAATGGTGGAAAAACATGACCTGGCTCGCCATCCCTATCCTAACTTGAACTGTTAAGCCTTAACCTAACTCAATCTGCTAAATAAACAAGTTAAAATTATAGTTGAGCAATTTTTATTTATTACTTTTTCAAATTTTCAACCCTTTTCGAGTCGACTCTAACTAACTTATTTTTTTTGTTTTATATAAAAAAATATCATAGTAGTCGGAGTTAAGATTTTAAAATAAAAAAATTCATTTTATAAATTAATCAAAATTAGAGTTTCATAATCTTAACCCGGCCACCCACTCGCCTAAAGTCAACCTTAAACTCTATCCAATTACAGGAATCTCTTTAAAGATGTTCAACCAGGGAGAATAAATGAGTGAAAATCCTAGGACTATGCATGCGCTCGGGCCCATGCAGATATAGTAGTCCAGGCTCATTGAATAATTTTTGCGAGGTACAATCAAACAAATCTTTCATTTTGGCATGTGTCCTTTGCGGTCCTAATAATGACCAAAATCAAAGTAGATATGGACGTCGATAGCATGCATGCCTTTGATGAGATCCAGCTCAGAACGGACAAAGAACGTTGATGACAGTACATGTAGTGTGTGACTGTGTCTGTGTGGGGCTAGCTGACAAAATATTCCCATACAATATTTTTATTTAAAAGATTTTAGAGCCTGTGAAAGTTTTATGGTAGTAGAACTAATGCAGGAAATTGATTTAGACGTACCCCTTACTTTCTATGCATGGCTAACTTGACAAGTTACATGTACATCTCTGATTTCTCCAGGCAGTTTTCAAAAAATTAAACACTTTTTTTTTTAATACGAAATAATTAAAGCATGCATTAATTAAGAATTTTAAGGGTAAAAGGTAAAATCTTATTAATAAAATTAATTAAAAAGGGGAAATGATGTTGGGATTGGCCCATTCATCAATCTAGCACTCAAATAAATGGTGAATGTTGGGTTCTAGCTCAATCTGTCTAGCTAGACAGATGAATGAGCCAATCCCAATAGCAGAGCTCATTAAGAAGATAATACATAGTATGAATGTCATTCTCAGATACAGTGGTCGAAGTGCTTTGGGTGTTACATATATATTTACATACATTGTCACCTGTTGCCACGTCAGCATTCTTAACGGAACTAAAATAACTCTAATAATTTAACAGAGTAATGCTAGAAGTACTCCTAGGATGACTCTCAGAATGACTCCCAGGATGAGGTGGCAAGATCTGCTTGTCTAAAGTTACTTTTTTACTTTTTTAAGTTTGAAGCAGATCTTGCCACCTCATCACGGAATCTTCCTGAGAGTACTTCTAGCATTATTGAATTTAATATTACAAGTTTCTTGACTACAATACTATTGTATATGTGCTCTTCTTCTACTTACATGTGTGCACCTAAAATTACATGTTTGCACATAGTAATAAGATCGAGTTATTTGTTATGCCAATCTAGGGTTACTCGGATGGTAATAAGGCATCCCCTCTCCTATGGAGGAGGTATTGAGTTCGATCCTCCCCTAAGGAAAGATACCATCATGTTATGGTTAAAGATAGTCTGCGACCATTCTTGGCTAATACATCAGCTAATCTATTAGTCTTCTAGGATGATAATTACGTACATACGTAATTTACTTCAGCATTTTAAAGTGAGGGTTAGAGATATCTCTGATTGAGCTAATTTTTATGGACATCATAAAATTAATGATAATATTATATCTACAATATTTGAAGACCTCTAATTACAAAAAATCTAATGAAAATAACTTTATCGTGCACACATTAACGACCCATATAAAAAGACCTAAGTTAAGTTGTGGTAAAATTAAATGCAGGATCCGTGTTGAGGCTTACATACTGTTGGGGGCCTACAAGAAGATGGCGATCTATTTTACAATTAATTTGTAATCAACCATTGATTGGGTTAGAAATTTTAAAACCGTTCTTTATAAGTTAGATTTTATTAATTCCCTATGTCCCCAGTCACTAATTGCAGCCACTGGACTACCCCACAGGACGTTACGTTAAACTCTAAAATAAACATTTGACATTTGTTTGAGTCAAAATAGAATCTCGGAGGCGATGAGCCGAGTCCATGATCTGATCCGAACCTGCCAAATCCTTTTTTTTTTAATGTCCTCCGATTCAATCCTTCCTTTTGTGTTAAGGCTGTGAGTTCAGTCCCTTGGGTTCACCCTAGGACCAGTATTAGCCCTGAATTTGTCTAGTGTTCCAATCCGGCTTTCACCCTGGTTCCCTATCAAAAGATTCAAAAGAAACTAAGGTTCACCAGGTCATTCTGGGCTTGGACCTATTAGGATAGCCTTAGAGACCTGATTTGGGATCGAATCGAACTGCACCGTGTTAGAGCACCAGAATTGAAGTACTTGTTTGATATGGCATTTGGTCTTAGGATCAGTACCAGATTAGGTGATCAGAGGGAAAAAAAAAAAAAAAAACAAGTCATGAATGATGGTGATTCAACTTTTACTCATGCAACAAATCTGAGACATCCAAACAATATATCATCTACTGCATGGATGATGATGATGATGATGATGATGATGATGATGATACTCAATGGCGACGAATAAGAGCTTAATAATTCTATGTATATGCTTCAGGTGCATACCATGTTATCAAACTCTCGAATTTTAGAAAGTTGGAGACGTGCATTTTTCATCGTTTGATACGATATCTTATTGAATTTGTATATAATATATATTCTTGGTCCATTGATAGATTGGCCCGACCTGAAATTCTTTTGCCTATTCCTGGGCTATATGTAAGCCATGTAGGTTCATTTTAAATGGACCTGAACTCATTTCCAAGTTCGTTAGGTAAAAAAAAGGACTGCTATTATTAGGGCTCCCGTTTTGGTTGGGGAATGCTCAAGAGTTGGGCCTTAAGCCCAAGTTTGAAATTTTCCCTCATTTTGTTTTTATCGTAAGGGGACTCCCCTCACTAAAGATAACTAAACACGCCCCACCAGTAAAAACAACTACACCCCACTACTGCCACAACCACCACCTCCACCTCCACCTCCACCTCCATCACTATTTTCTTCCCTCTCTCTCTCTCTCTCTCTCTCTCTCTCTCTCTCTCTCTCTCTCTCTCTCTCTATCTCTATAGATCTAGCTACATTCTTTTTTTAAAAGAGAAAAAATGGAGACGTTGAAGACGACGATAAAAGTTCAACAATACAGAGTCAAAAAATCAAAAAAGTTTCTACAGGTTCCTGTTGAAAACAAAATTGACAGATACCTGTCAAAATTATTTTGATTTTTCGATAGGAACTTGTCGAATTTTGTTCAAAAATTCGACTTTGTATTGTCGAATTTCAAAACGACTGACTTTAATGGTGGCTGCGATGGACCTTCACCTTCCCTCTTTCATTCTCGTTTCTCTCTCTCTCTCTCTTTCTCTCTCTCTCTCTCTCTCTCTCTCTCCTGATCTCCCTTTCACTCTCTCTCATTCTTAGTTTTCTCTCTCCAGATCTCCTTCTTCCCCTCTCTCTCATTCTCTATCTAGATATCTTCCTCCCTTTATGTGTCTCATTCTTTCTCTCAAGATACCCTATCTTTAAATCCCTATTTCTTCAGATTTCCCTCCCCTCTCTCTCTCTCTTTAAAGCAGTGGCGATGGTGGAGCCAATGAGGTGGTGGTGTTGGCGTGGTGGTAGTGATAGTGGGGTGTATTTAGTTAGAGTAATGGGGTGCATTTAGTTGTTTTGGAGAGAGATTTTAGTGGGGTGTAAAGAAAAAATGAGAACCCCTCTCCCTAGTAAAATAATTATTTCTCCTAATCAATTTGCAAAATTTAGTGGTAACTTTTAACTAGGCAAACCCCTCATTTGAACTAAGGATCCCAGTAACGGCGATTAAAAAAAAGGGGCTAATACACAAGTAAAGACTTAAAGTGGACTATACTTGCACTCATTACATAGATCTAACAATAAAGTCACTAAGCAATTGTTGTACTTGTGACCTAACAAGTGCCCAAGTAGATTAGGCATTGCTATACTAATGCAACTCTTTTTTTTTTTTTCAAAAAAAATAAGACTATCACCCTATTACGACAAGGGGTACTAACAAGGTGAAAGAAAACGCGTAATTAATAACATAGAAAAATCACCACCAATAACGTATGATATTAATTTTCAATACCTATACAAAAAAAATTATCATCTCCCTATAAAAAATTGGTTAAAAATTAAGAATAAAATAGAGATCTAAAAAATATTTAAAATATCAAGATTTTTATCATCTCGCTATCTTTAATGAGACTAATCTATATCATGAGGACATCATTTTTACGAAAAATTAGCCTGTAAAAAATTAGCCATAGAGAATCTCCGGTGGGTGAAAGATGATCATTTTGATCCATCCTCTACTTTAACTTATAAGAACTTTTTGATTTTTCCTAAAATGGTGGAGATCACCAAAAAGGTGATTTTATTTTTCTTTCATGAGAGAGAATGTAGATTATGAATAATAAAGGACAACGGTGGTTTCAGAATTCAGCTTTCAGATTTCATATTCAGTCCAAAACTTTATTCACAGAATCTACTAATCAGAACAACAGAGACAAGATAAAAAGGAAAAATAATTTACAAGTCTGCACTGACAGTCCTCTCAATAATCCTGTTCACAGTCCATGTCTCATGCTATCAGTGGGCCCTTAGCTGAGTCATATCCACTGGAGACGTACTACAGATTTTTTGATTCCGCACACAAAAGGACAAGTGTGGGACCCATCCTCACCCCAACATCCCTACCGTTAACATGACAAAAATATCCTGATCAAATCAGACACCCTCCAGTTTATTAACAACCACAAGTTTGCGTCTTTGGTTCAAAATGCACATACGTGGCTCGTCCTGCACCGTTGATTTGTCTTGTCAGAACAGGAACTGTTGCCTAGCGTTGTCTACACGCGATGGATAGGATCATTCAGTGGGGGGTGTTCCCCATTGGGTATTATTTGTGCTGATCTAGTGCCACGTCAGCATGGATTGTGAGGAGGGATGTTGGAGATGCCTTGTCTGTGAAGCTCAAAGAGAACGCTTTCTGTTGAAGGAGGTTTAAGTCCCAAGGGCAGGGGTAGCCAAGGCTTACTTATTGCCTCTTTCACCACCATGTCTATTACTTCCTCCGCCTGTGTAAAGTGCATGTTATTTCGTTAATTTTGAGGGGTAATTCTGTCCAACAAATGATTACTTTTGTAGTTGGCCAAATATTAAAATTTTAATAAGACATTTATTTCCTAATTCATAGTGAAAAAAGATGTTTCACAAATTTAATGGCTACAATGTGTTAGGTACGTGCATCGCACATGCAGACGGTCTCGTGGTAAGAAATGGTAAGCAATATTATAAAATTTGATAGAATTCAAATCCAACGATAATTGTGAATTTTCAAGTGGATCCCATAATTCAAGAAGGACTACGCATAAACAAAAATAACCTATATACTTATGTGGTACTCTCTTATTGGCCACGTCAAAAGTGAGGAGTCTCAGCATCAAAAGTCATGGCAAATAAGAGGGCGCCACATCATTAATATTTTATTATTTTTATGTCGTCCTAGCATAATTTCACAAAAAAACAAAAATGGTTAGTGTAAAAGGTTAGTGTTCGATTTACGGAACTAAAAGTTGGTTGAAAATTGATAGTAAAATGAGTGTTTGAGGAGATCATCTTGACAAAAAGATCATCCCTTCCCTTGCATCAATACCGTGTGAGTTCTACATGTTGGTGTGAATTGAGTGTAAGAATAGGTGGGGTGTTAAAACAACAAAGAAGTTGGGTGCAAAGAAAATTTCCCAAGGATATAATAATGTAGGAAAGGAAATATTATATTTTCTGTGTAACATCTAACATGCGTATCTTGATTTTGACAAGAAGTCAACATTTTACTATGATCCAATTAATACCCAATTATTGCTCCTTTTGTTAATGGGATTTCACAAGCCAGATTATAACAAATCCTTTTGAGAAAAAAAAAAAAATCTGAACCTTTGATTTTAATTATTCATACATTACTTGTAGGTCCTACATGAAGTTGATTTAAGGGATGATATCGAGTGAAGATGTTCTCCTCACCATGATGATCATCCTCATGTAAATTAACATATTCTAGAAGTTGTAACCCTATCATCCAGTGATTAAAAATCACTGAAAATTAACGGTGATTGAGTTATTTGATTTCACTCAATGAATGATGGATTTACAAATTTTAGAATTGGATAATTTTTTGTTAGGATGATCTATATGATGAGGACAATATCCTAACTTAAAATCAGCCCTTGATCCGTCTCTATGTAAGTCCCACAACCCATTGTAAACTCATTGCTATGTAACTATAAAATTAACTAATATGGCCTGATCGATCGATGATCAAAAAGTGAGTTGGACCCACAGTGTGCAGTGGTTCCAACAACTTGATCATCTCCTGCATGATCATATATAAACCCTAGCTAGCTAGGAATTCGTGATTAAAATAATAAGCTTTGTTTACCGGGTGAGATTCGAAGGAAGTCTTGGCTATGGCCATTCTGCTACTATCTTCAACTGCGTCTAAACTACTGTTATATCCAGAGGCATAATTCTGCACCTGCATGTTCAAGCAACAAATAAAATGATTGTCACGATAATTAAGATGCAATAATCAAAATACAAATTCAATTATACAGTATACATACGTACTACATACATGCATGTGCATGAATGCATGCATGCATAGGCATCCATACTCACTTGAGGGAAGGTAATACTTGGGTCTTGATGAGATGATGGCATCACAGGGCGACCCCATGCATGCATCTGCATGAAACATGTAATATTCATGTATTAATTAGTATCTACATTAAAATTCAGATATGGTAGCTCATCACATGATAAGAAAATGTCTATATATCTATTGAACAATGATCAAAATCTAAACTTAATTAACAACTGGTACAATGACAGAAAAATACCACAACTTGATCAAAAAGATATTATTTGGCTCAAAAGGATTACCCTCAAAATCTGAAGGATATCATGGGTAATTGGATCCTGTTGTTACTATACTAGCCGGAATCACATGCATATTATGCAATGTGCTTGCATTCATGTCAATTCTACATATTTGAATCACAAATACTATATATTGGTGTTAATTTGTGACTCACGAACTATGTTTTCTAGTGTGTGTGTACGAATGATTAACAGTTTAAATGAGTACTAATGATTCATATATTTAAAAGTTGTGAGGTGGTTATTTCACATTTTATTACTTCATTATAAGGTACGTAGTAGTTTCAATTTCGTTCTAAGGGTGGAATATGAATAAATTTGTCTAGCTTCAGTAGAAGTAGGAAAGTCGCTTCCCCTTTATAATATTATTGTTAACTGGCTTGTGAAGTGTGACTTTTGGTAGTTTATTAAGATAATGCGCTTACCCCAGGATATGTCTTCCATAGCCAACTTTCGGGAGGCTGCCACGTGCCAAAGCCAGGGTGACCCCACATTTGGGCGGTAGATGAATGACTGCTCGGATGGCCCCACACGGGATAGGTCTGATGATTTGTAGGGTGATAAGGAGGGTATGCCATGATGGGTTTGTGTTGGTAACTCCTCTGCATGGAGTGTCTATCTCTTGGGTGCTGCCATCTTCTATCTTCCTCCTTTGGCAAAATGTGTCTTCTGTTCAATCTATACTTCTGCATGAAGTTAACATATATAATATTGCAGAATTAGTTTAGAAGAAAAATTTATGCAGATTTTGATAACATAGTACTTTTGAAACACGCCCTCACACGATTGCAGAAAATTAAGAAAGAAAACAACAGACACAACGTAGAGATTTACATGGTTCACCCAGATCTAGGGCTACGTAACCTACATCCATTTCAGTTTATCTTGAACTAGTAAAGACATTTCGATGCAATTGAATATTTCATGTGAAAAACTAACTGTTTTGGTTTCAAATCTTAAACTATATAGAACCAAAATGGTGGTTGACAAGATTTTCTCTAAGAAACAGGTAACGTATCTCTTGAAAGCGAAAAAGGTTACTTATGTACATCTTAATTCAAGCCATTGAATTATTCGACGCATAGATCACAGTATATGCCACTCATTTAAAGTTAAAGTTCATCTTGGAGTGTTAACAGTGACATTACTAACCTGAAGATGGCTTGCCACATTGTGCCTTGTTAATCCCTCTACTTTCATCAATTCTAGAATACGAGAAGGAATGGCTTGGTCGACGCCTAGTTGCTCAACTGCCTGCACAAATCGTTTATGCAGATCTGGTGTCCAGTCCACCTGATGAAAACCCAGGAAGAGTTTACACAGAAATTATATAGTTATCATTCTCAAATTCAAATCTAGTCATAATTTTGTAAGTCAGTGAATCAACATAAGACGTAGCAAAGTTCATAAGTTATTTAGCAATGCTCAGACCAGATTTTAAGTTTTACAGAACTTGGTGGTTCTTCGGATTAGTATGTTGTTCAAGTCAAGAAGGAAATGCGAAACAATGATCAGGGCTCATCGATCCGAGTCGTTGTTTAAGTTGGTGTTTTGAAGAAAAAGGGAGTAAATCTTAAATCCCTATGAACCAAGGCCTAAATTTGACTTTTCATAAACCAATTACCTTCATTTTCTTTCTATTAGCTCTGTTCCCAAATGAATTTGGATGAAAAGATGCCTTCTTTGGGTTCCCAGACTCAAACTTAGTGTTTATTATGCTGTCATTCTTTTGCGGTTGAGGAGATAAATGGCTTCCAGTTTTAGAACCACCAGGTGATTCCTGTTTGATCGAACCCTCTACAGGCATTGACGAACAATCCACCTTAGAAGTAACTTTTGCAACTGAAGTTTTACATGAAGTTTCGACAGATTTTAATTCCCCGTCTTGGTCTACAGGATCTTTCTCTATGGAACAGTTGGTTTGATCTTGACAATCAACATCATCCAACAATCTTACACCTTGTTTTAACTGTGGGGTTGAAGGCGCAGGGAACTTATCGCTGACCATTGCTTGTTCATGATTGCATTCATGTCCATTGGCTGAATTCTCTGTTTCTGTTAAGTTTTGATTCTCGTTTCCATTTTTCTCTACCTCAAGCTGAAGAATGGAAGCTACAGTTTCTTTGATGGGCTTAAGCGATTTGGAGAGAGAACCTTCCCCTGCATTAAAGGCCTGTTCAGGGCTTAATAACTTAGAAATTGGAAATCTTCCCCATTTTCACTTCATTTCATTATTAGCACTAAATTCTACAACAGTAAAAGAAACAAATCCATCGAATTCAAATTTTACTACGAGACCATAATTTGGACAAACCTTATGAACAACATGCTGCCATATGTTCCTGAGCTTTTCTTCTGATAGTGGTTTCTGAAGAAACTCAGCTGCACCAAGCTGAAAATTTTACACTAAATAAGAATTCGTCGACACTAATCACCACATTCATGCTGAATGTTCAAGCATGAATTTTGGAACAGGAGCCCAAGTTGGAAAACTCACCGCAATGCATTTCATCGTGGTGCTTAGACAATGAATGCTTGAAATCACTGTAACAGTAAATTTGATAGGTTATATTTGAATTTGTAGTTTCTAAAATATGTTAATACATTCATTTCAATAGACTTAGAAGTAGTTGTAGATAAATCAAATATGTCTAAGTACCGATAGGAAAGAGGAGGAAGAAAATTGAGAAAAATTCTACTTGAAGCCGTAAAATGACATAAAAATCAAGAACAAACTTTGGTAAATTAGACAACTCTATAACTAAAACACTAGCACAGTAACAATTTAAGGGAAGGGTGAAATGATTGGAAGCTTAGAGATGTATTAACACTTACTAATGGTGGGCAAGTCCTTAGCAGTCTCTAAAAACTTGAAACTCCCAAGGCTATTGCCTGTGCTCACCTGTAATGATAGATGCAACTCAAAAACTACATATATGGAGTACTGTAGCCAAAATTTATGTGTTCCATCCTACTTATGTATGTCTATATATATATATATGAATGAAATGAAATTTCAGATATATAGAACTCAGGTTTTTTCAAGCACGTCACCTCGACTATAGCAACATGGAAGCTCTCACATTTGTTTGAAATTGCATCCAAAGCTTCATTCTCATTGCAAAATGTTGAAACTGTGAACAACACATTATGAAGAAAACAGATATGAAAAAAAAAAGGTTTTACTTTTTGTCGATCTTTAATAAATTAATTACCACCTTAAGATATCAGAACAATCTGCTTATATGGGAAGGACTAAGATGATGAATTGTAATAGAGAAAAGCCAAAAATCTAATTACGGATCCATCAACAGGGTCACAAGAAATAAATTTCCATCTCAAACCTTCAATGTTGAATTCGATTCTAAGTCTTATAATCGTACTTAATAACATAAGAAATCACATTTTGAAGAATCAAATGTAAAAATGCTTTTTTGGATAAAGAGATGCACCGATAATGAACAGAAAATGGGCCTCTTCAATTCTTTTGGGTTTGTGCTGTACTCCGGGTAAAGATCTACCCGGTGACGGCTAGTTCTCCCTGTTTGTGTTATTATTCTTTTGCAATATATTTATTTACCAGTTGAAAATAAAAACTAAGAACAATAAAGGAATTAGAGGTGCGCAGCTAACCGATATAATCCATTTCTTCAAGCTTTAATTTTATCTCAGCAGCGGAGTGGCTATCTTCATCGAGGAGAAGAACCCTGAGGCCTTTAGGAAAATCCTTCCACCCCAGTAGATCATCAGCAGTGCAAACCATAGCTGGTTTGGCTTTAGCATCCTTTTTCAGGCCATCGAGGGGCTTCAGATATCACGACTTGTAAGTATAGAAAACGGTTAATTCTGTAGGACCCATATGAAGAGATCATCAAACTTCTCATAAATCAGTCCAAAGATCCAAATCACTATTGAAGATCTAAAATATTGTTAGTGAATGAGTTAAAAACCAAGATTTGGGAGATATCCTATCTAAGATTTCCATATATTACATAGAAGCTAATCGGAAAAACTCGAAAATCTCTGCGGCATCTCTAAAGAACAACAAAATTAACGCAACGCCATCCAACCAAATTCTTGAGAATAATTTGAAATTATTTCTGAAGTAACTCTAGTAAGATTAAAGCCTAACTTAACCACAAAAATTAGAAAAAGAAAAAGAGGAGTTGATTTGTAGAGAACCCATATGAAGAGATCATCCAAGTCTGAAAGTTCAATCCAAACTTGAAGATTGAAACACATAACAGTGAGACCAAATATGATTGAAGTAATGAAATTTGTAACAAATGGCAGTTCTAGAAACTAAGAATTGTATATTTGAAGGAATAAAATCATGGAAAAAGACAAAAAATTAAATCCTTCATCTTTGGATAATCTATGAAGTAAAATCAAAACCAAGTCAAGCAAATACAAACAAATTTTTCTAAAAGTGAACTGAAATGGAATGCTTAAAGAACCAAATTCAATGAACCTACTATTAAACAGACCAAACAAACAAGAATCATTGCATAAATTAAAGAGAGAGAAGAGAAGAACATCAAAGGTAGAACCTATGAAAAAAATAAAACCAAAAAAAAAGAAGCTAAACTAATACCTCCAAATCCTTCTAAAAACAAACTGAAGTGGAATTTTTTAGAACCCAACTTAAAGAACCCATGATTAAAAACACTGAAAATAAACAAAATACTGCAAATAGAATACAGAATCTTCAACTTATGAGAATCTATAGCACAGGAGACAGAGGGTTCAATCAATGCAAATGAAATTATGAAGAACTAATGAAGGAAATGGTTACAAAAGGAACATTGACATGGACTCTCTACTACCTTGGTGAATGAAGACAATATCCTATTATTCTTCTCTCTTCAGATCTTTAGCTTTAAATTGAAACTTAAATAGAAAGAGAGAGAAAGAGAAAGAGATAGATGTAGAGGTTTTACTTGAAACCATGCACAGTTCCTCTCCTTAGCTAATCTGCACCACATAATTTGCAAAGCTCTTCATTAAAAGGTCAAAAAAACTTTTAATCATTTTCAACAAAGTATTAAGAAAAAGAAAAAAACTATCTAAAGGTACTTACTTACCAATAGATTATGGATTGATGCATGAACTGCTTAAAAGATTTCTAAGTTACCTTTCTGTGGTGAAGTTCTTGGATTTTTCACTGTTTTCACCTTATTAGTTCTATCTCATTTTCCTTGTTGAGATTCACTATCAGTATATGGGTAAGGTGGCAATGGGTATCCATACACACAGATATCCTAAACCCGATTCAATTCGGGTACCCGATTATATATAAGACCATTGCTTGTATAGGCGCCTGGGTTTTGAAGGAGGGCCCCCCATAGCGTCAACTTGGTGAGTCACATGTTGGGTTGACTCGGTCTTCAACCTCCCAAATCCTAAATCCTAACAATAATGCTAAACATACAATAGAGTGTACAACAATCTGAACAACAAGGTGAATCCGATGGTAGATGTGTGGAATAAATTGCGCCCATTTTAAAGTGATAAAAGTTCATCATGAATGCATCTTGTTGTACAACCCGTTGTACACCTTGTTGAAGCTCTAGCATCAACCAAACCCCAATTCTTCTCTTTCTTCTTTTATTAAAACACCATCAAACAACGACCCCTATGGTCTAGAATTGATCATTGATGACTGCAAAATCGTTTCACGCCGTTAATGGTTGATCTTTTGGTGCTCTGAAGTTGTATTTTTTTGTGTTGTTCATGGTGTTGTCTCTACTCTAGTAAGTGACAGTGTTCTCCTCCCATATGCCATACTATTTGTAATTAGGCAATAGAGCCACCACGAAATTGAGTTAGTTGCGCGGAAACAACATAAATTCTATTGTTTGTTTGCATTTCAATTCCACTGAACACGGAGACCCACTCACTTAAAAGTGTGGCTAATAGTTAGTTTTCAATGTAACTCTATGAAATAGGCATCCTTGGCCTCCAAAGAAATAATTCCACGAAACTGGTGGAAATGAACATATTTCCGCATAATACACTTCTTTACTATCAAACACACCCTAAAGATCTTTTCGTACGGAATGCCATTTTCCTTGGTTCTTTCATTCATTGATTGATGATGAATGGTAAAAGGTCAAACTCACGGGCCACGCGGGTGAAGCCTCCTCACTCAGTCCCTTACTCACGGGAACGTTTAGGCCAAAGCCCCGGACCCTCCCGTGTCAGACTTTGCAGTTTTAATTGGTTTCACACGTCTCTCTCACACACACACACACTCTCTCTATGTATGTAAATTTGGGAAATGGCCCCCCACATGTAGGGTTTACATCACTTTTGGAATATTGAAAGTACCAACGTCTCGGAGGATTTTAGTTTCCTTTCACAAATGATTTATCTACGTAACTATAGTGGTGTCAATGTACATAACCCTAAATTCTATATCCTAAAATGTAGTACTATTAGCTATGTGTACTGTGTAAAAGGCATTCTTTCTCGGCTAGAATGCACGATCAATGACTCTTGTGTATTCATGGGGACCATAATTTACGATGTGACAAATCAAAATTACATAAGTCGTGGGATCATACACATTGCATTTTTTTTTTCTAGACATTTAGCATTTTGTGTCAATGGACACCCATTTACTGGAGATTTGAATCAAACTAAACTGGAATCAGTTTACTTAGCTCCCTTTCGATATATTTGAACACTTGAACCAGAACTTTTGGGAACCAGAACCGTTTTAGTAGCAGTCTCTTCCAATTCTAGGTACTCAAGCACTTTGGTATTTGATGAAATTGAACCATTAAGACCCGGAACTGATTTATAAATATTTGCTTTGTTCTGTGAGTTTTATTTGTTTTAATGAAGTTTATCAATGTCAAAGAATTGAAACATATGTACTTGAGAATTGACAGGAACTTGAAACAACTATGCCTGTTCCACTTTCATCAATATGCTAACAACCGCTTGCTCTAAAAGCTTGAAATGTAAGAGACATGCCACAATGCATATCACATTCATCTAATACTCTTCTTCAATGGGACGTTGGGGCTTAAACACATGACCTCTTTGAATCTCATGCCCTGATACCATATAAATAATCACAATGTATATCATATAATTACTAGAGTGCAACAAGGAGTACCATATCACCTAACACAAGATAAAGATGAAAGAGATATAGGGTTTCAATTTTCAACTGATAGAGATAGAGCTAGAACCCACAATTTGAATAAAAACATCTTTAAGGAAAATTTACGAGAACATATATAGGATTGTGATAGCTAAATGTAGTAGAGGGGGGGAACTACATTGGAGGACCACCCAACTATCTAAATCACACCAGAGTCCTGGACCTCCACAAACAAAGGCATTAACTATTAACTCAAACTTACAAATGACAAGAGAAATGCACATTGCACACCAGGATATTAAAGGGTTTTGAAAAGAGCAGAGAGGGTCATGTGTTTCATGTTTTTTTTTTTTTTTTTTTTTTGTTGGTTTTAAATTTGTATTGATGAAATCTAAAGACTAGCTGCAAATAAATAAATTTGAGAGGAATTTAATATTACTCCCCACCTTATACTCTATTTCTTATGTTAAAGTGTAAGCGGGTTTTGAATTTAAGTTGTGGGTTCAATTTACAATGACTTCACAATCTGAGCTGAGAAGCACCTATTCCCCGTACATAGTTTTGAACTATGGTAACTGAGTCACCATTATAATTCCTTTTCTTGATGACCAATGTCATTTGTCTTTACTTTGACTTGAAGCCACGCACAATTTGACACGTGTTGAATAATTAAGGCGATAAATTCACTTGCAATTTACTGAAAATTAGTATTACTCCATACTTCTTTAATTTGTATTATTTTCCCACCACTTTTCAAATTTCCTACTCGTGTACAATAATCATTTACGATCGATGATTGAGATTTGATCTAAGGTAATCTCAATCATTGATTCTAATTGATCTAAGGATGATTTGAAAAGTTAAAAGTATATATATATATATGTATATTTTTCACAAGGTCTGAACTCTGAAGTCTAATTAACACTTAAAAAGGACCGTTATATTTTTTGTTTTTGAACGGGTAAAAATAGACCGTTATTGTGGAAAGCTACTCACAGGTGATAATGTGATATCTCTGTTGGGGTTATGCCCTAAAAACAACAAGTTTGACATCTATAGTTACTTGATTTATCGTTAATTTAATTTATCATATTTAACATGCATGGTGAGATTAATAATTTCGATGAATTATTCATATACAAGTGTTGTATATGAGGAGAGATATGATTCATTAGTTAATGCTTTGTTCATGGTCTGAATAAACAACACGTTATTTGGAAGACTATAATATACTGAAGTCGANTTAAGATTCCTAACAGCGATTAAGAATTAAAAAGGGATTCAAGGAAATAGTTTTAAACTAATTTTAATTCTGCTGCCAGTTTAAATTTTAAAAACCTAGAATCCCTAACAATCTCTTCATAAGCTTGAAATTTTATGGTACGTCTATGCACATGCCTTTCTGCTAGACTGAAAAAATTGGATTAATTATTCTAGCTATTTTTATTTGCCAGGATGACGTGCAGTCTCTTCGTTTCACATAGACTGACAATCAGGCCCGGCCGGCAAGCAACACAAGCCTTGCTTTGGGCCCCAATAATTAAGGGGCCACCCAGGCCCAATATATAAGTAATAGGGGTTAAGTAGAAAAAAAATAATCATAAGTATCTTTTAATAAAATAGCTACTTAGCTGGGGGGCTATTTAAAAAAGTAAATACAACTTAAATTTCAATAATAGGATCTTCTTCATCAGTATAACAAATCCAAGTAGATCATTCTCACTAAATACAACTTAATTTCCAACGATGGGATCTTATTTGTTGCAAAAACACTAATTAAGTAAGAGACTGAATCCTTGTACATCGTTATGTAGACATTATGTTTACAAGGTCGATGTGGGGCCTACATGGCAAGGAACTGAGGACTGATTTTTGTTAGAAATATTCTACTCATCATGTAGATCATGCTCATAAAAAATTAATCATTCTAAAACTCTTCACCCTACAAAAAATTGGGCGATTTTATAAGCCGTCCATTATTTCCAATCATTGTTTTGATTGAGCAAGAAATATTAAAATAATATAATTATTGGTAGAGATATTCTACTCATCTTTAGATCATTCTCACCAAAAATTAGCCATTAGTTTCTCATCATGTGGGCCCTGTAGAGATGGTATGAATAATGATGTACAAATAACGATGTACACGTATCTGAAATCATTAAGTAATTATTTGATGAGTCCAATTTACCTTTGAAAAGGATTTTGAAACAGTAAACCTTAATTGATTTTTGAAGATGTAAAGAGGGTTGGACCTTGCTAGCGTGATACCAAAAAAATGGTGTCGATTTCGACACCAAGGAGTTAGGTCCACTTCAAGGTCCAATTTTTTGTAAGAATGTTCTACTAACCATATAAACCGTCCATACAAAAAATCAGCAGATTTTAAAATTTCTAACCCTATCAAAAGTTCATTTCAATCAACGGTAATAAATAAATGATGAAGAACAAATATCAACTTTAGATGGGGCTAGAAGTTGTAGAATGGGCTGATTTTTTGTGAAGATTATCTACATGGTAAGTATAACATTCTAACAAAAAATCAGATCTTAAAGTAGACTCTAACCCCTTGGTGTCGCGTGACCATTTTTTTTTTGTATTAGACTAGCAAAATCAAAAGAGGGTATGTACATATAAGGCCACATTTTTTTGTGTCCGCTTCGGGCCTCCAAATTCTCAGGGCCGGCACTATTGACAATTAAAGAGAGTTTTTTTTTCTCCTTTGGAGGTAGCCTTGAGGAGATTCAAAGTTCAACACTCATTTTTTTTTCCTTCAACACTCTAACCCTTCTAGGGTTGGGTTTTGGTTTTGGTTTAGCTTTTATGTTTGTTTGTTTGTTTGTTTGTTTTTTTTTTAATTTTGTTTAAAAAACTTTACTTATTGATAATCTAACTTCTACAAAAGAACAAGCATGATTTTGATGTAACTTGACTTTGAATAATTCCCTAAAATTTTCTTTCATGTGTGTTGAAATTCACCAAGATGATAAGATTTAGGATTCCCCATCACTCTTTTGTTTTATCAGTGATTTTGGAAGGACCTAATCAAAGTGTTCTTTGATATCTGTTTCCAAATCTGAATTTTTGCTCATTCAAACTAAAAAAATTCAAGTGCTCTATCACTTTCAATGGTGATCAGAGGATTCTTGTCATACTTAAATTCCAAAAATGTGTCCCCTCAAATCTAGGTCTACCTATCTGTTCTCTTGTTTGTTTCCTGTACCTTGAATCCTAAGAAGGTTGGTATTCTTGTTTTCCAACCACTTAAAACCTTTAGTTGATAACCCATCTTTCACTAATTAAGCTGTCCTAATGATGTTTTTCATTATTAATGGTTTAAAAACTGCAATGAATATCCATTATAACATATATCGCTTACTGTAGCGATAAATCCCGTCTTGAAAAGAAGAAGAAAAAAAGAAAGAAACAAGATGATCCATCTGTAAAAATGCATATATCATCAACAAAAGAAGATGATCTAAAATGTAATTAAAATAACCAACATTCTTTTGACTGTTTGTGAAAAATAATGGCCATTAAATGGTTTCAAAATCAAATTTAATCTATTTTTAATTTTAATTTTGGAAACAGAAGTCTATTTTGTTATGATCAGTAAGTCCTGGGTTTATAATGTTAGAGAATTTAAGCATCCAGTGATTTTATATTATCAGAAAAGAAAAAAGATGATATTTTCCCTGAAAAAATCCACCAAACTTCTACAAACTCTTAAGAACAGAAAAGGACGAATGGGGCGAATTCATTTGCACATTTTTACATGCAGTTAATTAAATTGGTGTACAAAATTCATACATAAGGCCGATGGCTAAAGCTACAACAATAAGAACACCACGTTAAATACTAACAAGAAAGCTGAGGAACAGAGATCTTCAGCTGGTCCTCGGTCGATATTCATTCTGACGAACTAATTCTGCATCTTTTCAGCTCAGAAAGAACTAGATGATTCATTCGTCACTGGATGTGCTGTTTCCTTCGCTAGCAACCCAATACTGTTTTACAGCTACCAGTATTTTCTCGGGCACAAGTGGTCCGTCTTCATGATCCAGCATTCTGGTCTCCCATCTCATTCCCTTGACCACCTTCCTCACCTTGTTCAGGACATCAACGTCATCCCGGAAAATAACTGCCCCTTCAGGACGCAAGATTCGATCCATCTCCAAAAGAATGTCTTCGGCTTTGCACCTGCTTGTATGATCATTTATTTGATGAGACCATATAAAAGTATAATGAAAAAAAAAAAATTGGTTGGAGACTTTTACAAAAGAAAAGGACATCAGAAGGCTTAGATTGTCTACGAGAATATAATTCAATTAGGTTTAAATCAAAGTTTAAAAGGGTAAAAAACGGGACGATACAAGTGAGATAAACTAGGTGAGAGGTGGTCAAGGGTAGTCAAGACTGAGTTAAACAAGGTCAGTCAACTATCATAAGCAGTCAGGAAACAACCAGGGTTCCGATTGACGGAAAGCATTGTTTGTCTGTGAACCATCTAAACTGAACTTATTTCCATTTTGTTAGCAGGAAGTCAAGAATTGAACCCATGACAAGAGGATTGTGACCCCCAGTTCTAGGCAATTCATCAGAAAACAAAGAACATGATCGCAATAAATCTTCAATTAATCCATGCTTCATACACCATGAAAATTGGAGCAAGCCAAAGTTTTCACGTGCAGTTTCCACTCACAAACCTTCACAAAAATATGTACTGCGGCTGCTTGGTGGAAACCAAGAAATCTCATAACCTTTTAAGTTATAGCTCAGAATCTATCAAGATATCTGTGAATTTCTGCAGCACCTCTTTTTCATAAATAAAAAAAAAAATCACTCTGAAATTGTATAGAGGTTTCGTGAGCTATCCCCATATTTGCATGTGGTGTGGTAACAAGCACTCTCAGTATTACATATTGAATATAAGCATGCCATCGATTACCAGTTCCAGAAGTTCAGCAAGAGGCTTACCTGTCCTGGTACAAGCTGAAGACACCACTAGCATGAATGAGGTCATATGTTCGTGGGTAAGTTGAGAAGGCTTCGCACCTGATAGAATATGGGACAAAAAAAAACTTTAAGATTCCGAACACGAAAAGCTTTCATGCCTATGAATCCTCATAGTGGAATGGCTCTTCTTCTATGGGGATTCCACAGAGCAAGGTCTGCATTTTGGAATGCATCCATCAAGCACACTCAAACCAAATTAATTGCCATAAGCTTCTGTTGATTGATATACTAGACCCGGCGGATATATAGAGGAGAAATAGACAGAGTAGCACTTAGAGTTGACTTGCACTATAAAAACCCTTGACCAAATATCCAGAAGTAATTCCCATAATATAAAGTACCACAAGAAACCAAACTGACATGCATTACAAAAAGGCAGGATGAAAATAGTGCTACGAAATAACATGCACAGAATAGATACAAGATTCAGAAGGACGTACCAGTCATGATATATGCCAATTAAACCTCTCTCATAAATAACACCTAATGTATTTTTCTCAGCAATGGTGGGCACAACATTCATCACCCATGATTTTGGTGATTCAAGTGCTGCTGCAAAACCTCCAAGGCCAGCATTCATATCCATCATGTTTCGATATCTTCCTGAGCCAATTAACTTATTGATCCTCTTATAAGAATTAACATGCTTTCTCCAAAGTTTATTGTCCTCTTGGTAAGATTCCACTGTGACCCCTGGAACAGATCCCTTCGATATTCTGGGAGGGACTGCGAAAAGCCTAGCTGGAAACTTCTTCAATTCTCCTCCAGCAACTTCATTCGCACTAGTAACCTCTGGATAAGGGGTTACGCATGACTTCATACTCTTGTACCTAAAATATACCATAACAGTTAAGTTTAAGATTAGTGTAAATAAAAAGTGAGTATGAGATAGAACTTTGTTTTTTTATTTCAGAGCTGGTGGACTACTTTCTGTGGTCCAGGCTAAAAAACCTGTCCAACTTCATATTTTTCTAATAGATTAGTCAAGTATAAAACCTACTATTAATTATCCAGATGTGATGGAAGTTGTGAGCAAAACCTAAGTAGGATCATGGTCTAGAAGTTGTGGACTACAGACCTGAATACTCCTATTATGGTACTATCAGTAAAAAAGAATATTGGCAAGGATACTTCTCTTATTTAAAATATAGAAACCACTTAAGAAAGTATAGTACATAAATAATGTTACACTTTGGTGATTAAGTCATCAATCCATCTACAACTTAACTCTGTCTAGGAAACATTAACAAATGACGTCCAGAATGCATCCTTTTGTGGATTAGTTGGTATGTTCAGCATAAAGGCATAAAGCTTCTTTCTGTAAATAGTCATACTCTAGTGTCTAGTGCTTTTTTTCTTTTCTCTTCAATGTTTTTTCTTTCACGATTTTCAGTTAAATTTGTTAACTACTTACTACATAATAATTACCCTGAACTGATCAACAAACCATGTGAGGTTGAAAATAACTTGCTGGATATCTTTTTCATCAATATATTATTCTTTTTATTAGGTCGGTATTTCATCAAAATTTTAGCGTTTCAATTAAATGTGTATTCTACATTTCAGTGCAATTTGAATTATATTAAAAAGGAAAATAACAAACCTAAGAGCTTCATAGAAGCAAAATATATCCATGAGATTATTTGAAAAAAGAAGTACCAAAACATGAGCCATAGAAGTCCTATGATAGGACTTATACCAACTAACATGTTAAAGCAATTTTGTGTATGAGCTTTTCGTACTTGTGGTAACAGCAACTGATTCAATGGATATCCAGTTTAGCAGATTCTTTAGAAATTGCAAATGTACGAGAACTCACCAGACATCATCAAAGTCGGTGGCTTCACAGATATCAGTGGACTTCTTGCGACAAGAAGCAGAGCTCATTTTCTTCCTCCAGATGGCAATATCCCCCTTTTCATACTTCTTCTCCCAGCAAAGAAGTTCGGCCAACTCTTCAATCTTTCTTTGTTCTTCCTGGAGTTCCTCCTTAGACCGCTTCCAGGTCTGGTAATAGGTTTTCCAATTTATGGGAGGGCCAGACAGGATCCAGTACCCACCAGGCCTGAGAACACGATCAACTTCCATCAGGTACATCCCATCTGCGCACAAAAGAGTTTTAGAACACGATATACTTCCATCAGTTACTTATAAAGTTTTACTTCCGAAAAAAAAACTCCGGGTTTATAATTCTATTGGGACAAAGAAAAGAAAGAAGAACATGAAATCTATATTAAAGTCCAAAAGCTTATATATCACATTCAATAAATTATGAATATTGAATCTTGAGATTTCAATATTTTGTATCAATATCTAAATGTTTGTCAGATGGAAAGATCTAACATCTAGTGCAAACATTTTACAAGTGTTCAAATTATATTACCAACAATGTAAAGAATATTTAAAATCAAAAGTTGCTAAATACGTTATCTATACCTTTTAGATGAACTTCACATTAGAAGAAATTTATTTTTTTTCAAGAAAACGATGATTACATTTCATTGCATTCACTTTAATTTCTGAAGAAAATGACACTTAAGTGCCTTCCAAATTCGAATTATTTCTAAGTGTACTAGAAGTTATAGTTACCATTTGATGTCCAGGGAATTAAACATCGAGAGCATTGAGCCATATCGAAAGCTCTTGATGGATATGGAAGATGTATGCTTCCAAGAACACCAATAACAGCAGGCACTCCTCGTTCTAATGCAAACTGCACTTGTGCTTCATGATTGTCCCTTGGTGCAAACGACATAGCCAACACATTTCTCTTCAACAGGTAAGCACCCCAACTCGCAACCTATGTCATGTGTGAGGTAGTCAGTTCAGAAACAGTGATAGCTCACCAACAGAGAATTAGGAAAAAAGCACAGTTCTATTTTTCTTTCCTTTTTCTTTTCTATTTTTTTATATATATCAGTAAAAAGAACACTGTGTTGAGGAAAGTGTATTGGGCGAAGCGGGACAAACACATCGTTCATTATCAGCACCTCATCCTAACTATTCGAAATAGGCTGAACAAGCCACAAGGAGAGCCATCAGTTCAACTTTTCTAAAGCCTTCACTAGTGGGAAAATTTGGACTTAATGCTCTAAAATGGACCAGCAAGTTCCAACCAGAAAAACGATCAGGGTAAGAACTGACCCAATTTTTTTATCGCAGAATTTGTCTCGACCATTAAAACTATGCAGTTAACCTGTACAAGCCAGCTAGTCTGTTTCATTTTTTTTTTCCAACAAGTTTAGGTTATGACATGTGATGTCATACTTTCAACAGGTTGATCTGGCCCAACCATCTAAGTTCAATTAATTGGTCCAGCTAAGTGAACACTATTGGAACTAGCTCTAAGGTCTTCCGCAGTCTTGCGAAACAAAATATGCCAATATAAAGTCAGACAAGCTTAGGTAATTGACAACCCTGGAAGAAGCTAAATGAACACAAACTTTAAAACTTTGAAGGATGGTGTTTGTCCAGCATAATCAAACCTCAAGGGTCAACTGAGTACTTAATGATGAATGCAAATTATTCTACTTGAATGCATAGCTAAAAAACAGATAGAAGGGCGAGACTTGAATGGGTGGCATTGTGGCAATTTCAAATGTATGGATTGAGTGAAAACTAGAAAATAAAAAATCCCTAGAGTTCTAAGCTATCATCGGAAAACGAAAAGATTTCTCGATTTCCAACGAAAAAGAATAAAGATGAAATAATGAGTGATTAACTTACTCCGCATCCAGTGTCCAGAGCAGTTCTAACTGTGCCATCTGCAATTGGGATCACTGACGCAAGTTCGTCAATATATGCATCTGCTCCTTGAGGAAACATTGTCCCTCCACCTGGAAATTTAAACACGTTGCCCTGAAACTGTACCCAATTCTGGACAGCCTTCTCAACTGTAAGAGTCTTGTAAGGAACATTCGCATAGTGTGCATAGTCCCGGCTCTTTGGCCAGGGAAATGGAGTTGTGTACCCTTTAGGTGCTGGGATAAGACAATGCAATTTTTCATCCTCTCTGGGGCAATGTCTTTCTCTATAGATCATATTCTCTCTTGGGAACTTCATTGCTTGTTCTTGTTCCTGGCAAGGAGTATAATCCTTGTATTCGACACCACATGGCTTGAAGACTTCAACTTTTGGTTCTGAAGGGTTACTAGTCCCACCGTCATCATTATGATGGGTTTCGAAACTCAAGTTGGACAAGATACTACAATCTGTTTGCTTGGTGATGTCCACTGCTATGCTATCTCCCTTTCCAAAACCACTCTTTTGCCATGCCCCAAGTATGTAGAAGAAACAGCAGAGACCAACCACAATGAATATAGACAATGAGCTCCGAGTTCTACTGCCCGTTGAGTTCAGTTTTGAACCCATAATATGCTCTGAATACTTCTCAGATTGCTGTAATTCGCAAAAAATAAAAATAAAAAAAATTCCAAAGCAATAACTTGTCTCAGTCAAGCACAAACAATAAAAATAAATAAAAACATAAAAAATGAAAGAAAGCAATAAATTGCCGTGTATTCTGAGCGATATGTTACCGCAAAAATGAAGACTCATATTTTTACAAAAGATAAGCATTATGAGTTATTTTGAGTAATAGATATTAGTAAATGGAGAAAGAGAAGAGTCTGGCCACGGGAGCATGAGAATTAAAACAAATTAAGTTTTACAGATACAGCATGATTCAATCATGGACATATAAAAATTTTATTATCTACAATGATATAATGATGAATTGGTGAGAAATTGAAAATCCTATGCTGCAAAATTTCCTAAAGAACTTTTCAACCCAAATAGAATACCTGGTCCATTGTCCCATGAGCTCTTTTTGATTTGGATGCCTATACCATTTACAGCTTAAGGTGATCTAGATATGCTTAGATCACCACCAGAGTCTGCTAACATGCTAAGATTGGATGAGATATCAAGTTGTCGCATCTAGATTAGATTGCCTAAATGATCAAATGATGACTTCATTTCAAACCTTAACTTCTGAGTCTCACCATTAATGTCATACAAGCTGAGGGTCACAGCTTAAACCCTGTCAGCAGTAACAACTGCTTACCTCAGTGTGGATCTATGACTAGGGGTACTTTAATTGTAATTCTAAAGAATGCTTCATAAAGAGATAAATGCAACCATTAAAAATCTAAGTAGATCAACTAAACACAAATTACCACACACACGTACACCAAAAAAAAAAAGAAAAGAAAAGAACAAACACAACCTAAATGGCAGATAGGAATCTCCCGATCACATCATATTTGACTGGATAAGCCAATTAAAAATGAAGATCTGATAAGCCAATTAAAAGCTTTATATTTTGTTTCGTTCCAACCTGGGGAGTACTAATACTGGAAAACCAACCACAAATTGCAGGTTTTCGAAGTAACCTTAAAGCTTTTCTCAATTTCTCTAAATCTATGATAATGAAAAGTTTCTTGTGAGTACTGAAAGAAAAAACAAAACCCACAAATTGCAGGGGTTTGACGGAACTTTAAATCTTTTTCTCAATTTTTTAAATCTATGACGGTGAAAAGTTTCTTCCTTCTCTCCCACAAAGCTCACTATCATTCCTGCTTCAAAAACACTATATTTACCACTAATAAGAGATGATAAATTAGTTTTCAGTTTCTTTCTATTTGTCATTTTTTGAGTAGTTATGCAGAAGCTTACGAGCAGCACCCAAATTAGCTACTAGACCTCAAAAGCCTTACAACTGAAACACCTAGCTTTTAATTCTTCTACTTAGCTCAAAAGTAAAGTTTAAAAGGAACTTCTACTACTATAAATCCAAGCAAATTCAGTAAAAAACAGAGAGAAAGAGAAGGAAAATCTTATGAAGATCTAAAATTGCAGAAAAGAAGAGAATATTAATCTTTACAGACAAACAATTGTTGCTCCAAAATTAGAAAGTTAAAAGAAGATCCATTGCTCACCTGATCGTAGTAGAGAAATGAAACTTGTGTAATTCAACTTCTCTCCCAGCTTTCTAGGGTTATAGGGTTTGTTAAGATCTCGATCTCGATCTTGCCATTCCTTCAAAAAGCAAGAGAGAGAGAGAGAGAGAGAGAGAGAGAGAGAGAGAGAGACTGAAATCATGAGAGCTGTGAGCTTAATAGCTTATAGCTGTGGACTTCACTTTGGAACTGTTAGTTTTTTAGGAGTTTACCGTTGGAGACTTTTTAGTCATTTGACGGTAAAAAGAGGGAGAAAAAGAAAAGGGAGGGAGAACCAAAGCGGAGATCAAGGTGACTTTAGTTAGGGCTGTCTAAAAATAATTTGATCGGTCCAAACCGACCAAACCAATCTAATTTGGGTTGGATCGAAACCAATCTGGAGACGAGATCGGGACGGATCGGTTCAGAATTCCTGAAATCCAATGGGTACAGATTGGTTGGCGGATCCTAACGTGCAAAACCAATACTCAACTGATCCAATCCACTTACCCGTAATAATGTAACTATGTAATTATGTGTATATATATAACACTACTCAAAGCTAACACTAACTTTGATGGTAATTTTATAGATACAAAAAATACAGGTTAGGAGTTTCTCAAGGGTAATGCTACAGGCACCCCGGATTTGCACACAAAATCATACCCGAGGTCTAATTTGGGTCTAATTTGAGTCTAATTTAGTCTAACGTGGGTCTAATTTTGGTCTAATTTGAATAAAATAATCAGAGGTATTAGCAAAGGTGCAAATCCAAGGTGCTTGTAGCATATTTGGTTTCTCAATACAGTTATTATTGGCCTAAGTTAAAAATATGTGATAGTTTAACCAGGTCCAACTATTATTTTTTAATATTATGGGCCATAAATAGAGAGTCTGATAAATATTAAGGCCCAATTGGTATGTTTAATAGGTCTGGCCCAATAGACTCAAACCGACGAAATCAATCTAATCCAATCTTGATTGCAGCGGATCGGATTGGATGGGATCCACTGGGCAGATCAGGTTGGATTGAAAACCCAGTATCCAATTAAACATTAGATCGAATGCGGATCAAACTAAAATCAATGGTTTCGATCTGAACACCCCTAACTTTAGTAACGCCTTTCACTTGGTCCCACCACCTACTTGCCCAAGTTTGCCAACCACTGAGAAAAGCAAACAATGCTAGGCCCCCACAATGGAAAAAAAAAAAAAAAAAACCTTCATGTGGTAAATTTTGGATGGGTATGTTAAAGGCGAATGGAAAACTGCCAACTGCAATTGGCGGAATCATTTAAAAGGAAAAATTATTCCGTACTTTAATCACGTGAGTCCCATCAAGATATTCCAAACGGGTATTGCTATTCAAACTCCCAAGTAGAATTTGCAAAACATGATCCTGCTCGTCAACCCTACTTTAAATCTACTCTAATTCGACCGGTTACCCCTTCAATCTTATTAGGTCACCCCTAACCTTAATAATGCTGTATGGTGGGGACGCTCCTGCTAACCTCACGCTCTCACTTCAAATTATGCTCTAATACTCCCTCTCCAAAGGTATTTTAGAATTTGGGACCCAAGTAACCAAAGAGCAGAATGGGAGTAGGAATAAGAGTGAGAGTGGAATCATCAGAGCGGCCGATTAAAAAATGTTCTTAGTTTCGTAATACCTTCAAAGCGTGATTCGAAACGAGTGTTACTCTTATACCAAAGTTCAGTTACTAAGCTTGGGACATCTTTAATCAATCGATCCAGTGCTCAATCTCACCGTCGGCCACCTAAAAAATATAGAAAGAGAGAGGCAGAGCGAACGAGAGGACACACCCACCCCTTATTTCCTTCCCTCCTCTTCTTTCCTTCGTTTTCCTTCTTTTCGTCCCTCCCTTTCTTTCCCTTCGCCATTACACAGACAAAAAAAAAAATTCAGATTAAATTTTTTTTTCGAAGAGACGAATTCGACCACTGGTGGTCAAACTTTTCAACAAAACTTGACCATCAGTGGGTGAGTTTTGATGAAAAATTCGACCACCAGTGGTTGAACTGCCCAATTTTTTGAATATTTTTTTGAATTAACTATTGGTGGTCGAAAATTTTAGTCGAATTCACCACCAGTGGTCGAATTCGTCATTTTCTTCCAAATTTTTTTAGATCTGAAATTTTTTTAGATTTGAATTTTTTTTAGATCTGAAATATTTTTTAACTGAATTTTTTTTTCTTTTTATCTATGGGGAGGACAAGATCTAACAAGATAGAGAGGGGTGAGATCTAGAGAGGGTCGAGTTCTAGAGAGGTGGTTAAGGGTGAAGGAGGTGGTGGAGAAAGGGGAGAGATCTAGAGGGGGAGAAAGGTGGAGACGGTGGTGGAGAGATCTGTAGGGGGAGAGGGGTAGAGGGTGGAGGGGTGGTGGAGAGAAGGGACAGATCTGTAGAAAGAGAGGGGTGGAGGGGGTAGAAAGAATAAAAAAAGGCAGCCGACAATAGAGTTGCTGGCGGTGGAGTGGGAGTTGTCGGCGGTGGAATGGGAGGTGGCCAGCAGTGAAATGGAAGTGAGGATGGTGAAGAAGATGGTTTAGTTTGAGAATTTTGAAGGTTGGGTGGAAAGATACTAACCCATTTTTAGATAACCACCCCCTAGTACAACTATGTCCATCCCCCAATTATTTTGAAGTATTTCGTCCACCCCCTATCCTGTCCACCCCCCTAACATTTTGAGAAACTCCTTTAACAGCACCAAAAAAAAATTTGTCAAACTAGTTACGGTTAAGATTTAAAAAAATGTCCCATTTTTTAAAGTAGTCAGAATTAGGGTTCAATAATCTTGACCTGCCAAATCCGCCTAACATTAACACTAACCCTAACCTCACTTCCAAAGTTTACCATTTAACAAACACATACAATAACTCTCCTCAAGATATTGAGATGGAGAGAAATGAGGGTGCACTATGCTGTCGGTGGAGAGAAGAACGAATGAAAGATCAGGGCCCAGATTTTTAAAAAAGAAAGAGATGGAGAGGAATAAATGAGTGATGGGTGCGGCTTACCTGCGCAAAACAAGCCTTTTCTTTCTCTATTCTTTTGTACGACTTTTCAAGAACGAGAAAGTTCTAAAATATTTTCAAAGTTTCTGTTCCAGAAATTTGGAGTTTCACACATTGTTACTTCAAAAAATAGTAGACAAATGATCTTTATAGAACAAAAAAATATCCCTGTTTTTTGGGTCAATTTTGAAAGACTTGACTGTTTTATAGCCCCATTGAACAATCTGTTGAGTAAGCTGTAACAATTTTGCTGCAATAAAAAGGTCCAAATTTGGATTTCATAACAGTCAACGAGAGTCATCTTTTAAAATTTAAAAAAAAAAAACCTTTGCCACATGGTGGAATTTTATTGGATTGGGATGGCATTACAACACGTGGAGATCCTGAGTTGGCAAAAAATGACTCAAATTTATTTGGGTCATAAGCCACCTCCACGGCACATATATATAGAGAGAGAGAAATAGGGGGATTAATTTACATTTCTGAACTGAAACAACAGGAACTTATCACAACTTTGAATATACAAAAAATTGAAAATAACCGCAGCTATTTTACACTCGCTATAAACTGATGTTGGTGGGACATCTTTTTAGCTCACCCAAGTGGTGAATATCCTTCTTGGAGACATTCAAAATGCCCGACTGCTCCTCGACTTTCTCAATCAGAAGCTTAAGCAGAGGAACCTTTGAAAGAGTTCTACATGAACCCACCATAATCAGCTTCTTCTGCACAAAACCATCATCACACCCCAAATGTCAAATGCCCATATCTCAAGTAGTTTGAACCATCACACATTACCAGGAACATATGAGATCTATAAGTACATACTTGCCAGTCTTCAAACTAGTAGTATTACAATCTTATGAAAATATGAAGTGTGGGGGGGTGTCAGACGGGTACCCATTTTAATAGTTCTGTTTCCATATATTTCAGTACCAGAACTGTAATCACTAGGAAGCAGAACCATTAGTATTATAATCAGTTCTGGTTGTGAGTACTTTAATATCCGACAGAACCAGAGCCAAACCAATAGGACCCAGGAACAGTTTAAATTATTGACTTTTTTTCAACAGAACTGGGAATCATTATCCTGGTTGTGGTTTCACTTGTCTGATTCAAGATAGCTCAAGAACCGAACTGGAGCCGAGCCAATTAACACTCCTAATTAAAGATGATTCGAATTTTTGAATCTGTTCTAATCGTAATTGTCAAATTGGTTGTTACAGGCTTACAGCAAGTGACGGTAGGAGAGATTAACATGCAGTGGAGAAAATAAAATGGCAAAATTGATTATGCTAGATACCTTGGCACGTGTGAGAGCCACATTGATCCTATGCCAGTCCCCAAGTAGCGAAGAACTGCAGCCCTTCGGATTTTCGCTTGACCGTACAAATGAGACAATTATGCAGTCTTTATCCCTTCCCTGCTCAGGTAAACACAAGATGTTAACATAACAATGTGAATAAAGCCTAGTTACATCAAGAATTCAAGCTAGCTTACGTAAAGGCGTCGTTATCAAGTTCAGTACTTTCACCCAATCATTCAGAGGAATATGAAATGTAAGTTTAATATGAAGAAAGAAAAATGCAACCTTTTTCGAGAAAATAACCAAACCAAGCTGATACATGGGAAAATTTTACTACAAGGGAACACTTTCTAATACACTTAAGGGACTAAAAATTCATTCCAAAAATTTCATGGATATATCTGTTAAGTTCTGGAAATATTTTGAAAACACCATTTAGTGAATGTCATATTAGAATATTACCTGGTATTTATCAATGGTGTGTATCTCCACAGACGTTGTGCCAAGAACACGTCGGATGAAATTCACCTGTGAGTTATAAGGGGTAATGATGCCAATATCTTCTTGATAGATGCCTCTTTTCACCAACTCTTCTGTGATCTGAATAAATAATAAACAAATGAGCACCTTCCAGTAAAACATTGAAATTTGAATCTAGTTTCATGACTGGGTTCACAAACAGAAATAGCATGGTCAACACAAATTTAAAACTAGAAAATAGCACAAAACAAAGAAAAAGCATGCACTTCAAGGACCTAGAAATAACTGAAGTGGAATTTATTGTAATGGTCATACCTCCACAACAATGTAAGCTTCAGTTGGGTTATTGACAGTCTTGTGGTCTTTTGTCTCCAAAGCAGGCAACATATCTAAATTGTGATAGATATTTGAGTGAGAAGCTCAAAATGTACATAAATAATCTGGTAGTGGGAATAAAAATACGTGCCTGTGTTGATCAATACAACAGATCTGTTTGTATTCAACACCTGTGAAAACACAAAACAGAATATGATTGAAAATCAAAGTAAGCAATAATAAGAAGATATACCACATTAATCTTGTATTTACTTGAGGCTGTCAACCCCTGTTGCACAGGTCACCAGATTACATTACCAGTGGACTAATAGGAATTATTTTTCTTTTTCTTTTTCTTTTTTGGATAAGCAAATAATAGGAATTCTTGAAATTATTCAGTTGACCTTTCGTTGACTATAAGTTTCTTTAATCACAAAATGAAATTGCTATCTGACAATTTATGTAATTTTTGTTAAACTAAAATAAAAAGACCCATTCATAAACTTTGATTACTCACACTTCAAGCAGTCTTTTTGTGGAGTGTTCTTTTAACAGATGCTCCAAGTCAAACATGTTAGATATACAGACAATTACTAGGAAATATCGAATTCAGTCCTCTTTCTAATTCTCCAGGTAGCATTAATGGAAAACCATGTCTAACACCATATGTAATGAACATGTCTCAATCTGACTAAGAAAGGCATCAACTTGTAACCTAACAAAACTGCACTTTATAGATGAACAACTAAGAATATTTGTTTTATAAAAGGAAAAGAAGAAGAAGAAACTTCTGTGCGAAGTATGTCTACCTCATTTAGCCATGATGTACTAGACTTCACACTTGAAAATCTTAGTTTGGCATTTGCTACTTCTGATGAACCACACCGCAATCTGTTCCCATATATTAAGGCATTGGATAGTTCCATAACACTAGCACACATCCGGTACTGCAAATAGAAACATATTTTATTCAATTATTTTGATAGATGAGATAAAAAGAACACAGAAACTGAGCCTCAAAATAGTGAACTCATTCAAACCTGGGATTGTAAAGCTGAAATTGCCTGGGGATGTGCTTCTGAAAGCCTGCAAAACAAGCTTACTCCCATTCCATTCTCCCGAGCCTCCGTGCTCTAAAAATAAAATAGCATATGATAAAACCCTTTTTCTTGCATGAAATCATAAGTTAATCATGTAAAAGTTTGGGATTCCAGAAAAGAGAATACATCACATATATACCTGAACAAGTGGGGGCAGCTGGTAATGGTCCCCAACAAGAACAAATTTTGAAGCAAACGTCAAGGGCCTCAAGGACACCTAAATAAAATAAAATCACGAAGAAATCAAATTTGGAGCTGTGCTGACCAAATTTAAAGGGCGATGTTGGATATAGATGTGGAAAAACATACAAGGAAATATCCATAAGAAAGCTATACTACTATTTCCCAGCATTTTGATGGTTCCCCAGTGCGCCAGAGTAGGATGATACCATTGCACATTTCTTAGGTACAAGGATAGATCAGATAAGAATCTGCATAATTAACATGAATTGCTTGGTAGACCTAGGGTTGGGGCTGATATGAATATGGGTTGGAATAATGTTGGATTGCAATAATTTTTGGTTTTTAGCTCCATATGAGTTGGGCTTTAAAGGTGTTGGCTTTTGTTGTAGTAAATTTATCTTGAGCTTGATTAAAATATAGTACGACCAATATAAAGGAAAAGACATGTTGACAATGTTGACGATAGTGCCAAACAAAATACGACCGATGGATCCTAGCTAGTGTTGTCAATGGTACAGAATAGTGCAATAATATCTTATAGAAATAAACAAGGAAGAATATAAATGTAAATGTGCTTGTCAAGTTTCCCTGCTGCCGTGTTTTGCTGTCCCCTCTGCAGGCCCACCTCCTTTGTTGGAAATTCCGATTCTGTGAGCATGCTTGCTCTGAGACATGCTCTTGCAAAGCAAAGGGCCTGCTTTCAGGGAGTGGGATGGAACAGAAAACCAAGATAGCCATAATGGTAAAGCCAAGTCTGACAAAGCGGTTCAATAATAGGTAGAAACTTTCACCAAGCGAAATATAAGGATCTTAAACTAGAGGTAAGTGAAAGAAACTAAACTGAAGAACACATAAAATTGCTTATCTAAGCATTAAAGCATATGCAGTGAACAGAAGATTCACTGTAACACCCAAAAATAGGATGCACAACCAAACAACTTCCCATGCTAACACTACCATTTTTTCAATTCATATTAGAAAATCTGGTGGTTCAAACATCGTTCCATCTCCTTTTTCCTAATACTATTTCAAAATACTTTTACTACCTCAATGGTTTCATAAAAAAGGAAAGGAAAAAAGAAAGAAGGAAACACAATATTCAGAAGGATCACACATACAGGAAGTGTAGTTTGTCCAGCTTCATCCATTATGCACAAGTCAAACCGCTTCTTGGAAAGCAAGGGATGAGTTATCCCTAAACAAGTTACTGCAACGACTTTGACTTGCTCCAATCTTAGCTTAATATCTTCGACGCTGCATGTATTCGATGCTGCCATAGAAGAATCTAAAGTGAATCGATGTTGAGATGGAAAACAGATAAAAGCAGATGTATACTGATAAGAAACATCATTTCAACCTGAAAAACAATGCTCACGAACTTCCTCATGTACAGCTTCATATCTTCCAATACGCACAAAATCTATGTCCTACAACAACTAACTTTTCAATAATATAGAGGAGAGATTTTACAAGGACAAGAAGAAGGGATAAAATCATAAAACAAGTCACATCATCACATAGTATGAATAGTTGAAAACTGTATCACACAAAGACTCTTGAACATATTTTCAAGCTTTTCCACCAGGGATTGTGGTTCTGTGTTCTATTATCAAAGAAGTTGAAGAAGCTCCTTTTGTCTAACAAGGTCATAATAATGAAAATTATACATGAGCTAGAACAAATAATCTGATGGACTAAAAGGGCAAGAAGCTGGAGTGATAGTTGGAAGCTCAAATCAGGAAGAATAGAATCAAGTAAAACAGAAGAACGAGATGGAGATGAAGCTCGAGATAGAAGGAAAAAAATGGAATACTGACAATAAAATTACATGACGAGAAATAAGGAGGTGCTGGACAACTGGATAATAGAATCAAAATAGTTAAGAAAATTAGAATCAAAATTTACTTTTGTTCGAACAATGAAAAAATTCACATTTTTTCAAGAAAATTTATTTAGTTGCAAAACAATGTAGCATCTACTATGGGAAGTTGTAACTCCAAAACTAAGTATACTATCCTGATCATCATCAATGACTTGCAATTTCTTGGTGATACTATGTGGCATATGATTTTAGAATATATGAGCTTTTGTATTAGGTCAAAAAAGTTGTTCAAGAATTCAACTAGTAGAGTAACAAAAAGATGACACAATCCTAGATTTTGGGCCACAGAAGTGAAAACACCAAATTGGCCCACCATTTGAAAGGATTTTTAGGGCATTACAGAACCATGATAAGCACATGCAGCATAGTATTGGCATGCAGAACTAGTTGTTTAAATTCCATCATCGTACCATGTATGCACCAAAAGAGATCTACTGGACAATTGGACATGAAGAGCAAATAATTTAAGCGACTACATAGTGAAGTCCATATACATGATATATTTGGGATAGAGATAACCTGAGCTTTCAGTTTGATAAGCAAATTATCAACAGCTGAGTTTGTATAGGATGTAAGCAAAATGGATGCACCTCTCATCAACAAAGCCTTCACAGCATGCACCATAGTGGATGTTTTGCCTGTTCCCGGCATTCCGAGAATAAGGGCATAATCCTTTGCAGTAAGTATCTGAAAATGTAAGTTAGTTTATTAGCAACATTAGGTCTGTGAAGATACATGATTATTGCACTGGCATAAAGAAATAATTCAAGTTAACCGACAAGCTGAAAAAGAGACAGAAGAAGAAGGCATTATCACGGGGAACAAAATATTCTTAGTTAACCTTGTGGATAGCTCTGCGCTGATCATCATTCAAATTCTTCTCTGAACGAATATAAGTTATTGCTGGATCTTGACTCAATATAACTCCACTGTCAAACCTGGGCGCCTGCAAGGAACCAATTAAAGAACTAGAAAGTATTCACATGCATAGTTTTTTTATTTTTTTATCTATAGTATTCACATGAATAGTGGAGTGCAGGATTTGTGTGTAAGCAAGATTTATTCACCTCAAGATCAACAATCATCTTCCTGAGTCGAGAACTTTGTTCACTTTGTACGAACAGTTGTGTGAGGTTGAATCTTCACATCAAACATGAAATGTCTATTAATGTCATGATTTTTTTTTCTTAATAACAATGCGACATATTAACTACAGAAATCAATGGTAGATATAATTATTTTAGGATAGTGAAAACAGATTAAATCATGTCAAATACCTCATAATTGCATATGAGGTAGTCAGTTCGTCCTTGTCAATCTGCCAAACCTCCTGAAGGAGATCTCCAGTCTCTGAAGAAGGGTTGCTCCAAGGAAGCCTTAAACGTCTGGAAAAGGATACCTAGGATATTACATAAAAGGTAAATATAACATCTCAGAACAATTATTTAATTAAAAATGACCTAACAATAATTACAAAGCTACTATTCACAGATCTCGTTTCATCTTGTGCATCCATCTGGAGTAGGAAAACCACTTTTAAGGAAGATCTTAAACTTATTGAAGCAGTGGGCACAATAAAGAATAAAAAAGGAAAATTTAAGATAATGTAATGAACTGGTCCTTACTGAAACATGAGAGCGACTGATGTCGGCCATGACCCCATTTGCTACTGCCACGCGTCCAGATTCTGTGCTAAGTATCTGGACATTACAAGGATTAAAAACAACTTGTAAAGGAACTAGAACTTAAGTTTATTGGGAAAAAAAAAAGGTCACAATGGATACACATACACATACAGCCAAATACAAATAATTGGGAAAATCACTAATACTGGGAGAAATAGAGAATTGGTTTAAGATTGATTGCATTATGTTGTAAGTCGTGTCAGAATTCTTGCATCTTGTCAGCCCTATCTCACCATGTAATAAAAAGCATGTGTACTCTTAATTCCTTAATTCCTAACGTTTTTGCATAAATTACAGAAGTATATATTGCAAGAGATCAAGCACCAAGTCGCTCCACAGATTAAAAAAGAAAAAAATTGGATGATCAAAAGATTTTCATGCCAACATGTTGTAGACATTTTTTTTGCTTTGATTAAGTATATCAAGATTACACCCAAACAGAGAAAAAGTAATAAAAACAAAATGTTAGGCATGAGCAAAATAATGTATACCACATAGTCCCCAATTTTGAGTGAGCAGTCCAGGTTGCCGGACAAAGAAGGGGAATTTTCCATAGTTTCCTCGTGCAGTTTTGGATCTTGGAGATCTTGCCGCACAAAACGATAAATGAATCGGCCATCTTTGGGGGACTTGTTTCGGGATAATTCCTCCAAAGCATCAAGAGTAACAGAAGAAAGACCAGTAGTGGAGCGTTCACTCAAATTATGAGAATGCCAGATTGCTTTCTTTGCAGCCTGAAATAGTGAAAACAACTACAGTGTCATGGGATTATGCATGCAATACAATTAGTACTTTACTATTTTTATTATTTAAAATAGTATGAATGCTTAACCAAAGGATTACCAGGGTATCATTAGCTTCTAAGTCAATCAACCGATCCCAGTGTCGAAGGAAAACACAATGAGCACTTGTTAAATGTTCAACATGTGGATCGAAAAGATCAGGCAATCCACTGCTATCTTTGTTACCACCGTGTGCCTGAGATAATAAAATAAAATAAAAATAAAATAGGACTTAGAAACAATTCAAAACTACAGGCAAGATCTGCATAAGACCAGGCTGAATATGGTTTTGTTCCAAAACCCACTTTCCTGGAAACACTCGTCTGACAATACAAACATTTTTGTTAATGGCCAAAAGGTCCACAAAGGGAACACAATTGGAGGAGAAGGGAGCTAAATCACCCTAGATGGAGTTGCATGTGGGATGTGTCTGTGTGTTTGCATTCAAATGATGGAGGGACCAAATATTACCTTATGGTAGGTGAGACAAACATTTAGGTGGCGACAACCTTTGCAGATGTTTGGATTCTACAATAGAAGATGCACGGAAAAAGATCAATGGTAATCCAGAAAGCATTATCTAGAAAGTACAAGGTTAAACCAGTACCCACATACCTGTAACATTGGAGGCAACTGCTGTACAGTTGATGCCTTTAGAATATCATTCGCAAGTTCATTACGACGAATGATTAGCCCAACCATATCAGATCTTTGAGCCGCAATTCCCTTGATGCAATAAAATGTAAGTAGCTTGAAAACTTGTAAAATCAATTAAAAGCCTAAATAACCTTACCTGTGTTTGATCTGTATGGAGATAATAAAGAAGACCGGAATCAATATGCTTCAGGTATCTGCAAAGAAGACATCAAGATGAATAATAAAAAGTGTTTCATTAAGCAACATCACCATAGTAGGGTGTAATGCAAGGAGAAAAAAATGGCCAGATCAAGCACACCTCTCAGACATTAGAAGAGTGTATAAAACCACCTGAGCACAATGTTCCATAAAAGACTACAAAAACGAGAAAATGAGTAGTAGACCATCAGGAGAATGCAAAACGATAGAATAAATATACAAATCATTGGAAAGACTTCAACTCAAACTTCCATCCATTTTTGCCATTGAACAGCAGGTTCATTTGGGAAAACCATAAACTTGCCTGGCCAGTGGTTCCTTTTCCAGATTTGAATTCTAATGGCATGATTTTCTCAGTGGATCCATTTAGAACTGTATCTACTTTTACTCGGATAGAAGCATCAATCATTCCTTTCAGACCATATTTTGGTGCCCAGGCCATCTCCTCAATATCCATCACCTACATTTTCAAATAAAACACTTAAAGGCATCCATATGTACTTTATATGCATGGAAATAGCACCTGACAAATACTGTATTCGTTATTCAATATAAAGATACCATCCAAATACATATTCCTTCACAAGTATAAATGTGAATGTCAAACAGGTAGTAACACGTATAAGCAAACTCAGAACAACTCATCATCACGGAATTCATGAAATGAATACCCACGTGTATAACTATATATTTACAAATATATAGAATTCAAGAAGTGTATTCATGTGAATTGCTTCTGCCTAGGCTATTACTGACTGAATGCATCCCTTTCATTCTGGGGTGATCTCATACTTCTTGTTCAGTGAAGATGATATGAGTAACATGCAGGATTTAGTATGTGGACGCACAGATTAGCACCAAAAAAACCAAGCGAAAGAGTGTTACCTCTATTATGTTCACATTTTTCTGTTCATCTTTTGATCCAAAATCAACAGTAGGAACTCTAGATTCCTGTAAAAATCTTGAAGAAAACAATTAGTCTAGAGCATGAGTAATCTAATTGGAGGTATTCCTGAAAAAATTGGTTCTATGAACTTTCAATATGCATGTTCCATTGACAACAGACAAGTAGCTGGGTCTACAAAATCAGTAAGCATGTAATTCAGAACACTGAATAGAAAAACACAAACATGATTGTTGATACCTGTGAATTCTTAAAGCTAATGAGCCAGTTTAGTAATTTTGGGATCGCCTCAATCAACGTTGTGTGCATATCACTCTCATTGACTGCACAAATCACAAATGAATGGGAGTTTAAGGCCTTCACAAAATGAGGAAATTAGGTTTATTACTACTCATTCCATCCCAGCAACAAGAAAGGATGGTCATTTAAACTTATACGACTGCATTAATGGCTTGATTAGTTCAACACAGTGTTAATTATAAATGATACTATCAGCGCACAAGTGCACATAATCAACATGCTTAAAGATGTACACCTCCACATGCATACATGCTCTCAAGATTTTTATGAAGCACAACTCTTGCATATTCCTCCAAAAATTCTTTTGTCGGATGCTCCCTAACCAGTCCAGCCTACAAAAAGAAAGAAATTGTGCACGACGCTCAGTATTTACCAATAAAACCTGCTTGGGCAAAGCGAACATTATATGTTGGATGTTGAAGAAGGCAATAAAGCACTACTGATGTCAGAAAACCTGAAAAATCTGATGAAGCATGACACCAACTAATGCAGCAGTTGAATGCTCATTGCATTTTAGCCTCTCATCCAGGACAGCTCGCCTGGGGCAGCTGAAACTAGCAGCAACCTAGATATGTTTCAATTTGTTAACATTCATTAAGGCAGCAATCACAAATATCAAAGTCTTTAATTTTTATTATATTTATTTATGAGTGATATCTAAAAGATATGTAAGTACGTAAGTTTGCAAATCAAAATCTCCATGCATTAGAACAAACACAAGCAACTCTAATTACCCGAGTTCCAGACAGCAGTATATCCGGGTGAACAATGAGAAGATTATTAGCATGGTCCACAACACATTTTCCTCGGTCATCAAATTTCCCTATCACATGTATCGTATCTCCAGGAGCAATGACGCTATAAAACCTAAAAATTGATAGAAACAAATAAGAAGTGAATCTCTTCGCATCTATTCAACTCAATAAATCAAATAATCGGGAATCAGGATAGAGAATACTAAGCAAAGATTAAGGTTCTACTCTTGTACACCATTTATTGAAAGTTGAGATTGAAGAGAAGATTAAGGGATCGACTTTTCAATAGAGAAATACAAAAGTATAGGAAGGTCCAAAAACGATGAACGTATGCTGCCCAATTTGTGGCCAGTATTCATGGCTCATATGTCATAAATCTTTTCCTTTTTCTTATTAAAAGTTCTCTACCAATCAAAATATATACATTTAAATTAAAGTACGGGAGTGTGTAACAATTTATCACTGAAGAAAAATAAAAAGTAAACAGTTAAAATGGTAGAGCCTAGCAAACTTGGTCAAACAGTCAGAAAATCATAATATTGTGCAAGGATGTGGGGAGATCTAACTAACTAACATTTTGCGAAAGGTTCTAAGAACTTGTATTGATGAAAACAAATCTAGGATGAATAGGTCGGTTTATAGCAACTACGGGAGCAAATATAATGACTTCTAAATTGTAAATACAGAAAAATGCATGAAACAGCAATTTTGTTGCCATCTAATTATGAGGGTAGAACCTCATGTTAATTGTTAACAGCCCAACAACCCAAATGCCAGATCATAGGGCAAGGTGGTTATTTTCTTCCATGTGACAACAATCGTACAGCATAAATTCATATCACAAATTCAGTTCAAAACTAATAGCAAGGAAAGCATTAAGAAAATCAGTGTAAAAGCACCCAATTACTTACCATTCATCGTGCAAATGCAAAGCCCGCTCCTCCCCACTTTGCTCATTCAGTAAGCGAAGTACCTAGAAATGATGCAAAAAGCTTGACTACTTACCCTACTCTATCCAAAACAATTAAAATGGGTCATTCTGGAAGTATGAGAAAAACCTTAACAGGGCATGGGACACATGATGAATCTGCAGTCTTGTGCTTCTCAGAGACCTGCAGACAAAAAATGATAAAAAATAATCAATCACCTTAAGATCTCACGAATCCCACTTATTGGGTGAAACGGCAGAGTGTGAGAAGCAGACCTCAAGCACAAGAAAAAATAGATCAGAAAATACAGAATCGACTCTTTGTGGAATTTCTATCAGAGGATTGGATTTGACAGACATGTTGCCACCCTTAATATCTTGAGCTTTAAAATGTTTCTCAGGGTTGTTGGGCATTAATTCTTCAACAGCAATGACATCTCCTACTTGATCCAAAAGTTCAAGCAATGCCTACAAAAATGGGAGACACATTTGATCATTACATAACGCAATAACAGTTTAACTTTGAAAAAACCATCATAATCAGACGAGCCACAATGAAATGGGTAACATATTAATAACTTACATACCTTTCTGTGTTGTCGTGAACCCAGCTGATCAGAAGCTCCTTTACACATGCCATTAACAGGCTGCACGTTGACAAAGACATAAGGGTTATCTAAGCTAATAGATTTATCTTATGATGTAATGGCGGCAATCTATTTTGATATATTTTAATATGTATCGATTCATGACATATCTCAGAATATTTCAGAATACATAATTCGTCTTTTTTGAGGGTCCAATATTTTGAATTGATATGTTAGATAGAGATGGATCCTATATTGTAAACTACCCCTCTTTTCTCTTATCAATCAATGTTTCTTTTTATCCATTCTTTTCCTATCATTACTCGATTGAAATAATCATCACTAAAAGTGACTTATCCATGTTATTGACCTGCAACAAGGTGTACTACAATATCATACATGTTGATATCATATAAATAACTACTTGAAAAGATAGCAACAACAGCAGTGGCTACAATAACTCAATGAAACTCAAGACCCATCACCATTAACCATATAAAATCTAGAATAGAAGCATTTTTACCTCATCTGAGCAATATGATACAGAAGGTGGAGTTCGAAATGGGCTCCGCTGACTAATTGCAATGGGATTGTTTTTATCATTTCCGCTTCCATGGCTGCTATGAACCTCCACCTCCTGATTTGCATCAACCTCTCTCAAAGGTGCTTTCTTTGATAAAACCAAAGATCTTTCAGGGGGCTTTAGTGTTGGAGAAGAGAGCCATTTCTCAAGTTTTCCATCCGAAGAAATTGAACTCTGCAAAACCCATCTCAGACTTTACCATATATCAACAATGGAAAAATAAAAATAATTAACTGTGTTTGCAGAAAGTTGCAATGGAATTTGCCTCTTTATTTGAACAATGGCGAAAATTTGAAGCATTCAGCTTAGAAGCATCTGCCAGGACTTTAATTGTTTCGGGCAAACGCTTATTAACTGCCTGCAGCCGCTCATTCACTGGAGAAATCTTCCATGTCACTTCATCAGCTCCATCATCCTGACTCTGCTTTATTAACTAAACACAAAAGAAGGTCAAAATTTCTCCATCCCAAAACCAAACCCACTATTGATTTTCTCTAACAAGTAAATAATTCGATTAAAAAAACGTATTTCACTAACCATTCCAGGGGAGAACTTGAAACGTTTGAAGGTTACAGACTTGGAAGTTTCAGGTGAGACCTCAAAGAGAAATTCATCTTCGGTGGCAGTGGTGGTGGATGTGACGGCGGCGGAAATTGGTGGAAGATTGGGAGGAGGAGTGCTTTGGGGTGCATTGATCGGATTTGATGTTTGAGATGTTTGGACATTTTTAGGTTTTTGAGAGTTTTGAGTGTGACGTTCGAAGAAATGTTCGATTCCGAACTTGGAAGGTTGGGATTGTTGGTGGTTCTGGTTCGATTTCTTGGTGGAGGATGAACTGGATTTTTTCCTTGGAGCCATTTGAAAGCTAGAGTTCAGATTTCATGATCTAGGGTTTTTATGTCTTATTTGCAGAGAGAGACTGATTAAAAAATGTTTTAAGTACTGTTTTTTCCCGCTCAAAACCTTTGGAGGGAGGAGTGAACAGTGTTGGGTTTGTTATTCTGCTTCGCGAGCTACCATATTAATTAACCGGACTCTTGCGATTTGGACACCAAAAAAAGGTTGTCAATCTACCGTTAACTTTTCCGTACGGCCCACTTAGATACGAAAATGGCTGATTTGATTGAAATTGATTAAAATCAACGGTGAGAAATAAATGATGAAGAAAAAAGTCAATTTTTTATAACATTAATTAGAAGTTTTAAAATAGACTAATTTTTGAATGCTGACCTACATGGACTAGCACACGGAGCTTGTTGTCATGTGTCAACCCAGTTGGTCCGACAAGGCAAATTAACGTTAACTCAGATGTCACAAAAAAAAACTGAATCGGTTGGTTCTTTGATGATTCAAGGCTCAATCCCAGAGAAACATGATGGAGCGTGAGCAGATTTTTATACGACGAAAACTCCGGATGAATTTCACAAAATAGACTCGATTATGCAGAAGTACCATACAAGCTATTTTCTGATTGTTATTTTGGCTATACAAACCAATATGCTATTCTGTTTTATTAGGTCTTCAGAACCAAATGGGAAAATGGGTTGAATTAGTAAAAACGTGGGCTGAAATATCAATTCCATAAATAGAATGAGGAATTTTCAGCGTTTCCTCTTTGCACCCCCAAATTTTCAAAACACACCACCCAAGTTTTCTCAAAATACAACTCACAACAACCAAACATCCCATGCTCGAGGAAGGAATTGTTCCAGGTTGATGGCATCTGAACTTTTTATTTGTTTTTTTCCTGACATCAAGATTCAAGGCTTTTAGTATATATACTTTTGGTACTTTCTTGTCCAAGCAAAATATGAGCAGAAAAATCAATTCTAAAAAATTAGGCATCACAGCCTTATATAATCCCACAAATCTAAGCTATTATCTTACAACATAGAAAGCGTGGTTATGGAACAAATCAATCAATCAGTTTAAGCGAATTTCAGACTTGGGTGTCAGCCGCTCTTGAGCAGGTGAGTCTTCTTGTATTCCACCACTGGATTTCAGTCTGCTTGCTTGCCCCTTCGATCTTGTTCTCGAAGAGCTTAGCAAACCTTCAACTACAAAAATATGAAACAACCTAGTAGTTAAAACCAGTGCTCAAATATAAGAAAGTTCAAGACTATCCATTGAAATTTATTACACATCAAATGCAACCAACATGATATCTCCATTACGTTGCATTGTTCTTCTGAACATTTATATAGGTTACAGGTTCTACCTCTCCCACTGACAATTTTCTTTGTAGCTAACACACCATTACTTTCATGTCTGATCATCTATAGCTGTATGATAAAAATCATAAAACAACCCATATTTTTTTTGATAAGACATAAAAGAACCCATCAACATTATCAATATTACATATTTATATTACCATCCTTATAATTGTGTAACATACAATTATTTACATTAAATGAAGTATAGAGTTCCCAAATCCTATTTTTCAGGAGCCTGACAAATCTGAAACTCCATTGCAATGTCGAACTCAACACCTCTATCCATATCAATGCAACATTGCATCTGAACTTAAATTATGAACTTAGGCCCCAATGGTTACTGAGAAAAACTTTCTGCAGAAAACTAAGAATTCATTTTTGTAATGTTTATAGTTTTATAATTCTATTCACAACAATGTGAGGAAAAACAATTCTTGGGCCTCAATGAGTACCAAGAAAAGTTTCAGTAGAGACCTAATGCACACTCTTGTTTCTGATACGTCTTTCGTGGTTGATAGAAAAGTTTCTTAATTCAGTCATTTTTAAGTTTGTGTATGGAAAACGTTTCTTCTAAAAACCATATGAGGCCTTAGTTTAACATTAAATTCAAAACATTAGGAAATGTTTTCCTTCTATCTTGAGAGAAAACATTCTGGAGGAACTCTCCTGCTCTTCCTCTATCTTCTAACTCATTAATATAGCACATTGGCACTCCTACATGAACACCAAACAAGGTTGGCAAGTATTTCTTGGTAAACCACTTGGGAGACAAACAACACAAAAGTGGCTGTAATGAAAAATCAATTGGAATGTATTAACTTACCTTGCCATTCCCAAACTACTTTCATCTCACCCCTCACCACATTTCGCTTCTGATCCAGACGAGTATCTTCTTGGACCAATTCCTCAACCTTATAGAAAAAGATGTAAATATTAATCATTACCTATACTATGCATAAAAATAACAGCAAAACTAATTTATTTGTTTACTCCTAAAGATACATTTACATTACTTTCAAAATGCAAGAAAACTTCTTTTAATGACAATTTGCTGAGATAATCTCACTTCTGGTTCTTAATAATCTTAATTTTGAAGAAAAGCCTTAATGATGTACTAAAGGAGCCAAAGCTTCAAACAGGTTGCTTTGACACTCTGGAAGAATTAAACTCATCCAAGTTAAGCACGAAAACAACCCAAAATAAGAAACTCTGGTGGCTGGAATGTTCTCAAAACATCATCTGATGAACAAATTTCGACAAAGATAAACAAAATTTTGACAAAGTAAAGAAAAACATGCATATACCAATGAAGATGGTTGCATCCTTAAAGAAAAAGAATACCTTTTTCCATAACAATGGATCCTTTCTTTCTCTTGGCAAGAGCAGATGATCTCGTAACCAAGAATTGACCACCCAAGGTTCACCTTCACCATTAAAACTTTTTGCCATCACAGCTTTCTCTTCAAGTATGTCACATATCTATTCAAGGTGGTATCAATTCCTTAGATTTCTATTAATGCATATAGGAGAAAATTATGTAATTAAGACTCAACAGAAAAAAAAAAGATAAAGTAGTAAGTTTGTTCTAGTTGAGACTTGAGATCTTTTTATGAATGCACAGATGTCTCAGACTATGACAATTGCCAACCAGATACTTAAACATCTTCGCATAGGGGGTTGTCATGATAAGAAAACGATGAAGTACAGAAACTTCAACCACAAACATTTCAGATTGGGTAGTTTCTCAATTCCTATCAGTTTACTCTGTCAATAAATAATTAAATAGTGAAGCCTCATGAAATCTTATATTTAAAAATTAAAAATCTTTGCTAACTAGAAGTTTCTTTACATTTGGCACAATATTAAAGCGGATACTTACCTCAAAGAAAAAAGGAAAAGAAAAATCGAAGTAAGTTATCCACATATTAGATGAAATGCCATATCCATATACACGTCTCTCGTTTCGGAAAATAAGAATCATGCATAACCCCCTACACCGAAGTCGTATCCGTTTCTGCATCTGGGCTTTCCGACATCTAGGCAATTGTTTTTTCTTCTTTTTGACCAGGTAGCATATCGGCAGTCGTTCGGAGTACTATCCTCAGATTTATTAGTATGTAGGTGTCTATACTGTGGGCATTCATCCCAAGGGTAATTAGGTCTTCCCCATGCATCATTAAGTGGCTTGGCCACTCCGGACAAAAAAAAAACCCTATTCTTATAAATAAGTCATTAAAGCTAATTAATCATTTCCATGCTGATCCACAACAACACTTTCTCCCTTGGTATTAAATCGTCTTATCAATTAGTTAATCAGATAAAGGACCATACTCCAACTTAGGACATACAATTAATACATCCAGAACAGTATTTGAATTCAATGGGTCAAGTGATTATCAGTAAAAGTTAAGAGTTTGAACAAAACATAGTTCAGCTAAACCAAAATCCTAGGTTCAAGAGAAAAAATAAAAGGTATCTACTAGAAATTTTCTTCGACAAGGACCAAACCGATAAAATTGAACTAAATTAGGGTTCCCACTTTATTACAGTGGATCACCTGAAGGAGAAAAAACACCCATGCATACCTGCTGGTAAAGCTCTTCTGATCTACTTGAGAGATATCGACTACGATGAACTCTCCGAAGTAACAAAGTGACTAAGGTTACAAGTCCTACAAGCTGTAAATCTCAAATCAGTCAAATGATTTCAATAGTAGAAACTATTGCAATTCTCAAAAGGTTGAACACTTGAAGTGGAATACCAGAGAACAAACAGGCACTACAAAGAAAGCATGCTTTAAGACCCATTGTCGTATGTAGCAGGGTAGTGGCTTATAACGTTCCCCCAACCAATCTGGACACTTCAATTCTTTAATCCTACATGAAAAAGCAAAAGAAACATAAATTTGGGGGGAAAACCAGTCATCAGACCAGTAGTTTTAGTACTTCTGTAAAAGTGAAGATTAAAAGTAGTATACCCATGTACACCTTTCCGTGTCTCTAATGAACTTTCAACTGTCTCCATTGCCTTTTGTTTCGTAAACATATACGAGTCACTTTTCAAGCCAAATTTTTCCTTCAACTCTTGTTTATCAAGTTCCTTCAATATTTCTGACTCCTGAACCTGAACAGAAAATGGATATATAAAGAAACAAATATAAATAGAAGCTGTTGTTCCAAGTATTACCATTTACCACTGATTTACCACTAATATAAATCCCCATATTTTTTTTGTCTGAGATTTGGAGAATAGCAATGAGAACAGACCCAAACTGTCCCAATCTTGTCGCACGTAGACCGTACATATGCTTCACATACACGAAGCTCTACCCATTTTGACTGCATTTCCATAATAAATTAATTACCAATTAGAAATACATGCAAACTTTTCCATCATGTAAACATAAAATCAATAGGTCAGAATTAAAATTGTCAAGGACATACAAGTTCCTTAGCTGTTTGATTAATTTCTCCATCTTCAACACATGATCTTCCATGTTTTCTATATCCACGAACACATTCCAGATTGCCATTAAAGCATTCTCCATTTTTTGGACAAGGCTCACAAAAATCTGTAATTATGCATATTTTGTTAAAATTGATACATTATAAACAAAAAGTAAATAAAACAGAAGATACGGATATGATAGCTACCATTAGTTCGTTATAAAAAAATAGCTATCATTGGTTGAGAATATACTATCTCACCGACCAAAAAAAACATACTATCTCAAAAAAAATGGTTAGGAGGTTCGATATGTGCTGACAACTAGTTACTACATTAAATTAAAAAACTATTGACCAAAAATGCATAGAGATGTTAGAAGTACGGTAAGGGTACAGAACATAATAGGACATCCTATCTGTGTCACTTGCAGCCTAATTCTATTTGAAAATGCTGTTTTCTTACAGGTTAACGTGGGTGAATTTGACATCAAACTCTATTACAGACCAACACCGATTCTTTAAGTTGATCAAGAGAACTCCAGAGTAATGGTTTGAATTCTGAAATATTTGGATGGGATTCGGATTATAACTAAGTTTGTCAAACTCAGTTTGATATAGGCAGTGTATATTTTGTCATAGTTTGACTCTAACCTCTGCAACGAAGTCTCCTATCTCCCAGTATTTCCTCTAATTCTCAATATAATTTTTATCCAATCAAGAAAAAAACCTATGCGACAGAAGTGATTTAGGACATCCTACAAACACTCCCTGACTGGTAATTGTGAGATTGAGAAGCGCCCTTGTGTACAATTTTCTCTATAAACAAAGACTGCAATTTTTTTTTAAAATAAGATATGAATTGTAGGGTAGATTTCTTACATGTTAAAACTGGCCAATGTGTGCAGGCACCTTGGACTAAAGGTTTAAAACCCAAGAGGACCCTACCATAAGGATTTTTTTCTTTTTTTTTTGATCGATAGCTCTACTTGCAAGTCAGAGGCATCATGATCAATGTTCTCGACCAACAATTATCAAGGACTCAATTTTATTTTTGTATTTTTTTCAGAGCATTCATAAGCATTTCTAATTTACCAATCAAATCTCGAAAATGAAACAAAATCAGCTAATAAATCAAGCATTAGTATATCATCTGAACCGTAATCCATCAGGCAATTAGTGAAAATGGACAAATTTTTTTTTGATCGATGAAGATATGGATTATCAAGCAAATAAAAAGAGGTATTAATCAGCTAAGAACCTCTCACCTGAAATAAAGTCTTCAGGTGATCCATCGCTATCACAGAAGGGTTTTGGTTGGCGATTGAGAATGGTGGTGATGTAATTGCAGGCCATGCCGACTGTAACTGCGATAGCAAGGACTCCAAATAGCCTTATGATCTCTCCCTTCGAAGGAAAGAAACCTGGCGATGGTTCATTCAATAATCCAAGTGACGGAGAAGAGGTAGGGTTTGAGTTTATACGCGCCGATTTTAAGCGTTTCTTTGGAGTTGAAGAAGCCATTTTTCTGAAATTGATATGAGTCGGACTCAGAAGTTCCGAGTTCCGACCTTGTTCTTCAGCAGCGGCAAGAGGCAGTGAAAGAGTGAATAGGTGTCGAGTTTGTAGACCTTCTTCGCACGAAACCGGAAATCCATTTTTATAAATTTCGGATTTTTAGGACTAGGAATTTGGGCACCCATTCTCATAAACAAAAAATGGGCACCTAAATGTATAAAATGAGAGGCTCTGGAATCTGGATAATGCCACGACTCTCTTTGATGGGCGCCTACACTTCTTAATTAAACTAACCCCCATATCCCGTGCAAAGCACGAGCTTCTTTTA
>MVGT01000945.1:166553-224005 GCA_002174775.1 Macleaya cordata | reverse complement strand
GTTTGATTGATCAAGTCATACAATTACATGCTCTTTCAGAGAGAAAGAGAAAATAATAGAGAATAGAGAGAGAGAGAGTAATATCCGCTCTTCATTTATCTGTAATATAAAAAATATAAAGACAAATACAAATCAAATATGGAGTAAGAGATTCTACTCAAAAAGAAAGTTATAGAGAACCATTTGGATCTGGTAAAAAAAGAGAATAATCTAGCTTTACTTTGATGGGGTAGATGAAGCGAGGTCGAATTTTCTTCAAGGATGTTGCAATAGATATTGCCATGTAGCGGCCGCCGATTCCGATCTCCACCTATCACAATGTTAATTAAATTAGATGATGGAAAAACGAAAAAAATACAAAATACAAAATGGCTTTTTTAGAACCGTGATTACTTTATACTGTTGAAAGTGCCTATACATATGAGTAAGGAGAATCAAAAGGTATTTATATAGGAAGAGATAATTGTAGTAGAGGAAACACGGAGTAATTAACGTATTGAATAATTAAGAAAATAATTAATTAATATTTATAAAAAGTTTATAACTGATATTAGTGTAATTAGATTCTTATTATTATATTTATTATACTTTCTTCATTAGTATCTAATTAGCCTAATTTTAGGAGAGAAGAGATAAATTTTAGGAGTAAGCTATAAAAGCTTTTTTATGAGATATAAAAAAATCATCAAAAATTTAAAAATTTTTGTGGGCATTGTTATTTTTTATTAAAGTTTTTAATAGCTAGAAAATATTTTAGGAGAGAAGAGAGAAATTTTAGGAGTTTTAAAAATTAAAATGCGTTTTAATTATTAGTATATTTTTAGGAGGAATTTAAGGAGAGGTTTTTTTTGGTTAGCCTAATTAACATGATAAATGACTAAGGTGCTTGTGAGGGAGCGTGGAAGAGGGGATGGGAGGAGTTAAAAGTACCATTGCGTAATATGGTGGGTTTTTTTTACCATGAGCTGACAGTGATGGTTTTTTTAACCCAGGGTTTCCACTATATATATAATAGATAATAGATTTGGTTTTCACCAAAAGTAAGTTTGTCGTTTTTCTTGGGGCAGCCACCACCCAAAATCTCTCCGAACCTAGCGTTTCGGAGTCTAGTCACGCTCTCACTCCAGAACCTCGCGCCTCCAGCTTCTAACCACACTCACTCCTGCTTTAGAAGCATTTTTAACTTAGGACATTTTTTAATTGGCCATTCTAATGCTCTCACTTCCGCTATGTTGCCTGTTCACACAGGGTACCTGCTTTGAAGATACAGTAACCAAAGAAAAAAACTTTGAAGTTTTGGTTACATACTGGTTTTACTGACATAATATCTCTTGCCAGTATCGAACTCAAACTGAAGAAATTCAAGATTATAGTGAGTTAGTTCCTGACATAAGGAATTAGTAACTTTTGAATTCATGAAAACAGGACATGGAGCATGAAGTAACAGAAAATAACATCAGTAAGGAAAGATTAGATATGAACACTCTTGTAATCAAAATCTTAGCTTTATATATTATATCAAGAAGAGCAAAGTAATCTGATGATGGCCAGTACACCAACAGATTCTTAGGTCAGTACTATTAATCTCAACTGTTTGTTATGCAAATGCATATTTACCATTCTTACATTTCATAGGAATGTACAGACTTAAAAGAGCCCATATTCAAAACAAGTAAGAACTAACAGAAAGATGTTCTGTAAAAGCTTCTGTGCAAAATCAGAAACTATACAAAAGAGGAGAAAAGAGAGAGAAAAAGCAGTTGAAAGCGTCTTTATCGCCCTGTATTTTTTAGGGGTTTTCCCTTGTATCAACAAAATTATGGTTATGGAATATCAAAAAGTAGTTGAAAGCCAATGACAGAGAAGCCCTTTAAAAAATGGGTTTCTGGCACTGAACCATGAGTTAATTCCCCATAAGACACTTGACAGCGTCTAGAATACGGAAATATTCGTAGAAAAGAACTGAGTGCTTCCCTTCAAGACCGTCTCTGCTCGCCCGATTGCTTCCTGTAAGATTATTGCAAGGACTTCCTCCAATAATTAGGTCAAATCCACCAAATAAGTTGATCAGTTTTTCTAGCTTATCTGCAGTCAGTTGTTGCACATCTGTGATGTTATCAATGAGATTCCCCTTCTGGTCTGTTTCGTCCCACCAACTTCGAAAAATATTTCTGTTCACTTCAGAAATCTCAACAGAGACGACATTCTTCAATGGAATCCCAAGCCGGTGTAGTGCTACTTCGGCACCCCCAATACCAGAGAAGAGGGAGAGTACTGAAATTCCACTTGGAAACATGTCCTTCAGGACAGAGAGATGGTACGCCACAGTGTCAACCTGAAACCATATTTTTTTCTCTGGTGAACTATAGGGAATTTAATTGGGAAAGAATAATAACAAGAACAAAATTTGAGCAAACAAAACGAACGTTAGAAAATGACAAACCTGAAATGAATTACCGAGGGCTTTAAATCTCTCAGTTCGATTGGTTCCACCCCCTCTAGTATGATGTTTTGGGTACCCTAACAGCATTTCTATCTCCTCGGGCTCAAGAGGTGCAGCTTTATTTTTCCCAGTCCAAACCAGGTTCCATTTTCGACATTCATAAAGAACATATTTTTGCGTCTTTAGAGGTGGGTTCCCTTGCCAGCATTCGAGGGCTTTTCTAATCCTCTCTGTAAGTTTTGCACTTGCAGTGCAAGTGCTTAAGCAGTTCAGCTTAGTTCTTAAGTCCCATGAAGGCCACCATTTCTTAGTCAGAGGCAAAGCTTCCTGAATCATAAGTGGAGGAATCGGCATGAGGGGAAACCTGTTATTGATAGGGAGGTTGTGAATGTAACCTCTTTTTCTTGCAGTTGCACAGAAATACTTAGAGTCCACAAACTCTGGCTCAATATCATGTAAGAACCGAGAAATGGTACTCCAGACCCCTTTGGGAGTACAGGCCACGTTTTCATAATAAAAGTAAGGAGGGCCAATAGCTGCATCTGGTAGCCTCCTCTTGAACACAGGTTGTGGCCCATTCGGGACTCCAAATCCTACCATGACCTTTGGGAGATGAACTGCCTCATCTTCATCAACAAACAGTTTTTTCCGCTTCTCCCCTGATACCTTCTGGTTTCTTTTCCAAGAATCTATTTTACTTTCCCATCTCTCCTCTTCTTCAAAGAGCTTCCTTTTATTGACATTAGGAGGATCAGAATAATAATGACCATGGCCTGGCTGTGAAATACAGGAAAATAAAGATATGACGTAAGCATGTGTACTAAGAGAACACAAAATGTGGCTTTTAGTTACAAAAGAAGAGGCAGATTTTCAGTTCAGTTACAAAAAAATCGACCAATATCCAACATATGCAAAGACGGTAACAAGTGCACCTTATCCTCAGCTGAAATCATATGAGTTGGTTCTTGCTGATGAGTATTAGATGCCTCTGCCATTCGAGCAGCATATATATAATCCATAAGCTCCATAACTGAGGTGTCTGGACCTGCAAGGATTGTATAACTGAGTGATATAAGAATGTCGGAATGAAGCATTAAGAAAGTCATAAGAGGCTGAAGAAGTTTCAGTTCCAACAAGAAATTTAGAGGAAATTGAGTAGTCTAGCACTAGATTATGTTGTTATGATGGTTTTACATCTTTTGAAAATGTAGGCCAATATTCACCTATTATTTGAGACAGATGCAGTATTATATTACAGAACATGGACAATTTAAGAACAAGAGCAGCCATTCAACAACCCTAACAAGCATCCTATGCATCAACCTCATAAAGAATCAACACTTGACTCGTATCCACTGGGCCATGTGAGTTGTGAAGATTGTCGTCATAAATGTTCTTCATCATGCACATTCTTATCAATCCAATGTTTTAATACATCTCATCAGTAGATCCCATGAATAGACCATAGACCAGCAATCAGCTTCATTACGTGGTCTAAATCATCCATTTGTACACTTCTCTAGAAGCTAGCTACTGATCTTCATTATCCCTGGCCCTAAAAATAAAAAGAAATAAATAAAGCATTTGGTAGGATGGCTAGTTGGTTTTTGGTCTACAAACTTCATTTTGGGAATAACTGACTGGATAATCTGGAAATCGGTCATAAACTAAACCCATGTTCCTGCGCAAGATCCAAACATAAACAGTTACTCCGACATCTCATAAACACAAATTATGATATCATTAAAATCCTAAACTTTACTGCTGGATACACACCACATGCATCCATAGCTGCTGAAACCTCATCTACAGGGAAGTCCATATCCACTAAATGCAACATTTTCTTCTCCTTGCCAGACAGATGTCCGGAATTCTCCTGGAAAAAAGAACCAGTTATGTAAACCAGCATTTCATACTCTAAGCCAGAACTAACATCATTCAAGTAGAGAATATTTCCATCAAAGTGCCAAATTTCAATACTATCTATAAGTTGAACAGCAAAAGTAACGAAGAAGGAATGACTATTGATAGACTCGTTCCGTTAAATCTACATTTTCTGTTGCATGTGATGAAATTCTAGAAGAAAGTAAAGAATAATATGTTGTTTACAATGTAGAAAAATAAATTGATGACGAGAATGAAGACTCCAAGGGGTTTGCTAAGCGTCAAGGAACCTTCCTTGCAAGTGAACCATGCAACTTTTTCCAGCTATAGAAGAACGTGAAAAACAATCTCTAGTCGAACAAAAGATCACAGATATCTTCCTATACATCCATTTAACTCCACATACAACATCCATCAAATAAAATTATAACATGTAGTGAATATACTTTCATTTCCAATTTTCCTATTTTCTTTTTTGAAATGAACCAAGATGCTCAAAAACAGACAACATAAACCATTACTGATCTACAGTATATAACTTCACTTTGGAACACATAATAAATTATGAAATCAACCCAGTTAGGAATATAGGATCTAGCAATTCTATAAGCATAACAAAGCAAGACCAAACTATAGCAAAGTTCCCAATACTTGTCTGCATTCCTCAGATATATTATACATGTTCTACACCTTTTTGTAGATTTTCCGGCAGGAAGAAATTAAGAAGCTTACGATCGGATATATAAATGAAACCAGTTCAATGTTCCAGACAATTGCTTTCATAGTAATAGACATAGTCAACAAGATGAAAAACCTCATTTCTGAAAGAACTTTCTGCATCTGAGAGATCATCAAGACTATCCCATTCAAATTCTGGAGAATAAAGATCAGAAGGGACAACTTCACATTGTGGAGGAGATTCCTCAAGAGCCTGCAAGAGTCAACGTAGTGTGATGGGAAAACAATAGAACCTTTTTTAGCAATAACTGGTACAAGAGAAAAAAAAAAGGTAAATTTTGTAAATCCAATTTTCCAAGATCCACAATGTGATCACAACCGTGCCACCTGAATTCATTTGAAATCAAGGGTTACATAATGTACCTTTACTACATAAAATTTCATTGTTCAAACACTCGGTTGGAGTGATTGAGATATAAGTAGGTGTCATTCGGTTGGAGTGGTAAAATTGTTGGCGGGATGGTACCAACAACCTGGGTTCAAGCCCTCTTACATACAAATCCACTGATCAAAAAAAAAAACACTCTGTAAAATATTAGTACCACAATAAGAATAAAAACCTAAATACAAACTCAGAACTAGTTGGAGATAAGGTTTGATTGTTTCATTAGCGCATACTGGTATGAGTGTATTTATAAACAAATCTAAAATGATTGATGTCCATAGTGACTTAAAATGAAAAGATGCCAATAACAACTACTGGGAACTGGATAACTTGAAGATACTGTACAGAAGACCAAATAAAGTTGATCTTGTAAAGACATCACAATAGTTCTACAGCCCCTTGGCCAGACAGATCTAATCTCAGAGTCAAATAAAAAAAATAAAACATCAAAACTGGTGGATTTCCAAACATTTTTCTTTCACCTAGGCGAAAGAAACCTTAGCACATGAATCTGCCCCATGCCTTCAAGTATAGGCTCTAAACGAATTAATCAACATAATATTTGAAAGAAATACAAACTGAAGATATATTAACTCACTGAATATGTGAGGAGTGTTTCCAGTATTTCTTCTGTGTTTCCTTCTCCTGCATGTGTTAAAATAAAGTTTTTAGAGAAACTTTATAACATATTCACTAAGGACCCCCAACTTATCAGAAGTAACAATACACAAACCATTTTCATCAATTGCTTTAGCCACTAAATTTTCAGAAAATCCCATTCCGATAAAATGATAAATCAATTTGGATCGAGCAGGATTTGATGTACTTCCCTGACACAAGAGAAAGGCTATCAGTGCTAAATACCAGGCATATAACTCTCCACTATTACCTTGATATAAACATGCTTTGAAAAGAAGGGAAAACAAAATGACAATAAGAAAAGAAAAAAAAAGAAACAGGAAAAAGGAAAAAGGAAATATTGAATGCTATACCATAGATATACAGAAGTGGTTTATCCTTTGGTTCTAAAGTTTCAATAATAGTCGACAAAAAATTAGTTGAAAGTTCTGCAATAGATAATCTTTTTGCACTGTCATTTTTGGATGACTTTCACTTCTTTTTATTTTAATAGATTCCTTATTCTGCACCAAATACATATATTTGCAGTCCCTTAACTAATATTCTTACCATATCTTCCATCTTACCAAGATCTATATTATTTTTATTCAACATTCAAGTATATTGTTGGAAACAATTTAAGTAATGTTCCCATCAACTTCTTGTCTTCTGAAAAATTCACTTTCACAGTTTCAGTCTTGTTTGGCCATGATATCCAGCATTGCTATATCATATCTCCCTTAGTTTCCATCTAATCCATTTAAATTTGTAAACATATGTTTTGAGGTGACTTGGTGTATTGGTGAATAAAAGTGTAACTATGTTCAGTATATGTATCAGTGAGTAAGAGATGATTTTTTGAGGAGATGATCTCTCAACTATGGAGATCATTCTAACAAATCAGCCCTATCGTCACACACAATCAGTCCTAGGGGCTTGAAGACTATCACAAAACAGTTACACCTCTCTGAAGGAGCCAGATGGAGATGAGTAAGGAGTGGTTTTTTGTGAGGATATCTTCTGACCATATAGATCATCATTCCAAAAAATCAGGTCGTTTTAAAAACTTTGACCCCATCATCAGAAGTTGGTTGAAATATAATGGTAAAATGAATGATCTATTACCGTCATAATTCCAACGAACTCTTGTTGCGGGTAAAAGTTTTAGAATGATCTCATTTTTTTGGGTGATCTACGTGTTAGGAGATCATCCTCACACAAAAATCATCCCTTGGTTCATCTGCATGTGGGCCCTATTGGACAATGTAACCTGGTGTAAACAAAAAGTGGTATAAACAGATCCCACCTAATATATAGCCTTACAAGTCCCTCCATTTTGTTCGTCTAGAGGAAGCATGTGAGATACTTTAAAGTTGATTCTCCATGATGCATCCACTCTTAGTACAAAATCTCCATCAAAAACCACTTTCAGAAAGTTGTTCTGTTTTCTTCAAGCTCTAATTTTTGGACAAGCTAATAAGGTTTGTGTGCGGCAAACTACGTGAAACCAATCATTCCAGTGCCAAAATTAAGGAGATCCTGATGGAGCTTGAAAAGAAAACATTCACCTCGGCATGGCCTGCACAAGGTCCTTGACCAGGAATCATCAAACTTGAACAAGATTCGAGTGACGAATTTTGAGGTTCAAGTTCATCTTCAATATTCCAGCTATCACTTGATTCAATATTGTCCTACAAAAATGAAACATCATGAAGATGTAAGAACATAACCAAATAATATACTTTGATTGAATAAAAACTTAAATGCGTAAGCTAATGAAAATAATAAAAAGAACTCACCATTTCTCAAAATCTAATTTTCTCCCACGAGACTCACTGTTTAAGAAACATAATAATACGTAAGTATAAACCAAGTAACCGATATCAACAACCCTTTTAACTTAAGAAGTTAGCCTTCAAAGAAATGCATATCACTTTTCATGTATACATTGCCAAGGAAATAGTGCTTAAAAACCCTTAATTGAGCAGGTCAACATAAAACTATCTACTAAGAAGCTTGCAAACCATACACTGACATGGTTACATCATATTCAAATGGCACAAAGTTGAAAAAATGTGCTACGACGTAAGAATGCAAGAAAAGGGTTCGCTTTAAGTTACAGATTACCAAGAATTATTGCTCAATACCCTCAATGGACACCAAGTTCACAAAACTCCTTGAAGGGGATGATTGATCTCCAATTCCAAACCTCTTAACTAGAATGGCACGTATTTTTTACACTTGGCAGCTGAGGTAGGAGGACCACTCTGCTATTTGTCATGTTTCAACACAACAACAATTTGTCATTTTGCAAAAACCTTTTACTTTTAAAAAAGAAATTCAAGAAACTAAAAAGTTCAATTTGTGACATTTATAGTGAAAAATCAATAATCAAGCAGGTCCTCTATGAAGGAACAGTCTCCATTTGCCATGTCATCAATCCACACATCAGGGTTACCACTCCTGTAAAGAGGTTGAACTTTGAAGTTTAACTCTGGAGAACTTTTTCTTCTCTTTGAACTACAGTCTGCTAAATTAAGAAGCCCAAAACTACACCCATATCTCTAACTAAATTACACTAGACCCACATAATGAAAAGCATGCACAAATTTTTGCATTTACAAATACTTGAAGAAGTTATCGTTGTTCGACAGCAATCAAGTATTTTAAATGTCTTCTTATTATAGATCTATTCACAAGTCTACTAAAAATTTCTCCAGCATTCAATTCACACAAAAATTCGTACAAAATTGGAACAGATTAATTTTGGGATTATGCAATTTTTTTGCGCAAGAAACCATTTCTGGCATGGCAGCAAGCACCTGCAACTATGAGATTCAAAGAGAGGAAAAAGTTTTCTGGAGTTAAACTTCATCTAAACCCTTCGTAACCCCCACACACACACACAAAAAAAAAAAACACTTCATCTAAAACCCTAAGTTTCTTCAAAATCAACAACACTCTTAGAAACCCTAACGCCAAATACAAAACAACATTTAATTGATAATATATGATGCTACAAAAAAATGCAAGAAACAGCACTAAATAATCTTTTGATGACCATTATTAACCACACATGTACCGAGAAGATTAATCGTTTCGTGAACTCAAGGAAGGTAGGGTTTACAGAAAGAAACTTACTTCTTCGAAATTCCAAGCTGCTAAAACCCTGAAACACATGCAAGAACAAATCAGTTCATTGAAAAAAAAAAACCTACATCTCTGTTCTGTTGGTTCGCCATTAAATGAAACTGAAGAAATTGATGGAAAAAAATTGATTAATCTTGGAGCGATTTTAACCTTATAATAATTATGGATATATGTTAGTGGAGCTTTAGTTTTCAGGTCTCTGAATACATGCAGCTTTTTTTTTAGCTTGGCTTGCTTGTTGCTCAGGTGTCCAAAACCAGAGTGTTGTCTCCGTACAACTAAAAGTCGAGAGTGACGAAAATGGAAAGATATCAAGGTGGTTACGGTTGGTCACTTATTTGGTTATTGGGTCCTGTTAACGTGTGCCCTAAGGGCACACGATAAGGTTATGTTTTAAGTAGTAGATTTACAAGTTAGAGATCTTCAAATCAGTTGATTTTATGTAGATATAATATTACTATTATTTTTAAGATGTCCACAAAAAATCAGCTCAATTAGAGATATCTAACTCTCTAAACAAATCACTTTAAATGTCAGCCGTTCATTCACACTATTAAAGCTTAAATTAAGTGATCGTGGTGTTAGAGGGTGCTAGAGATCTCGGATTGAGCTGATTTTTTTAGATATGGTTCAAATAGTATAAATACCATACATATAAAAAAATCAGCTCATTTGGGCAAATTTAAAGAACTAAACAAAACATAAAACATTAATGCTTATCATGTGCCCTAAGGGCACATGTTAACAAAATCCTTGGTTATTTAATAGAGAAAAACGGGTGTGTTATTAGTAGTTGGGTCCCGTTGGGGTCAACCCGAGCCCCAACCCATAAACTATTGAACAGCTACAAGTCGAATAGAATGAAAGAGTTGTTTGTGGAAATCAAGCATTATTTTGTCAGCGCCGCTGTTTGGTCCGACCATATTACAAAATAAATGTGAGATGCTTATATGACATGGTGGATGCCACTACCACATAAGTTAGAACCCCCTCATAATATTTTTAAGAGGAAAAAAGTGGTGGATCCCACCCTGCCACATAAATATCTAGTATTTGTTTTGTAACATGGGTGGGTCAAAAAGTTTTACTTTTATTTTGTGGACGGTACGATTAAGAAGTTAAGTAGAGAGAGTTGGCTAGATTTAGGATTTTCTTTCCAGTTATTTACGAAAGTGAAAAAAATTGCAACTTTCACTCTCAAATTAATTGCTGTACTTGAGCTTTTTAATGGTTTCGAAATGCAAAACAGATGTCAAAAACTAAACAAACTAGTAGAAATCCAAAGCAATTTTTTTATGATTGAATGAAAACGAGGAGATACTGAGAAATTAGAAATTCTTCAGTTGTTCGTGTGATACTTCATTTCTTTCGTGTGCAATGCGCAATGCCAACTCTCTACTTGTCAAATGTTGTGAACCTATATAAAGTCATAATTTTTATTACAAAAAGAAAAGTTTAGACCTTTAAATGGGTAATCTTTTTTTTTTTTTTGGAAATTATAGTTTTAATTAGAGCATTTTGAACTTACCCCCTCCCCCTCCTCTTCATAACTTTTAGTTGTGTACGTCAGACTCATTAACCTTCGTGCGCAGTCTAATTTTACGATTTTACTTTGAATTTCTTAATTTGCGTCTTAATAAGTTTATAGGCTTATAGTTGTGCTTAGTATTCTGTGAATTTTTGCAAAAATTCATTAATTTCAAATATATTTGTTTTAGTTGTGGTTGTATAATTGATTACACCAATTTATAGTGGCTTCCACATGAATTTAGGGAAGGTAAGCCTCATTGCACCCCCTCTTTCTGGACCTCTTCCCCTCCTCCAACATATTTTTACGCTTCATGTGTCCTTTTATATTGGTCTATGGGGTAAAATTATGAGTTAATTTTTTGTGAGGATGAGGTCACATCATTATAAAACTTTTAACACCACTAAAATTAGATTAATTCTAACAATAAAATAAATAATTTAGTTTAAAATTTTGATTAACTTTATATGTGATTAAAATAAACAATGTGAAGTATTGTAAGGATTATGTACATGGTGAGGAGACCATCCTCACTAAAAATTTACCCTAGATCATTTTATGTGGGCCCAACAGGTCGGTTTAAACAAATGGTAAGGGCAAGTCTAGTGGAAAATGTAAAAATGGATCCCTTATGCCATGTTTGGATCGCGAAAATGGAATCACATTTCTGGGAATCACTTTCTTGAAATGCTATTCCTAAGAATGACATTCCCTTATTTTATGTTTGGTTCAACCAGGAATATGAATATGTTTCTTGCCACATTCCTATTCTAGTGTTTGGTTCATGCAGGAATAGGAATCCGAAAAAAGGCTAATTTTTCTCTTATACCCCGTCCAAATATATATTATTAAAAACAAGCATGGAAACAAAAAATTAATTCATATTTTTCATAACAAGCATTGAAACAAAAAATCAATTCTTTATCAAAAATAAAAATCAATTCATATTTTTCATAACTCATATATTGGCTTATTTACCATTTTAATCATGGAGTTAGATTGAAACTCATACTCGTTGAATGTCTCAAATGGAAATCCGTCGATCTTATTCTCTTCTTCTTCTCTTCTTTTATTTATTTTTCTCTCTTCTAGAAAGAAGTCGCGATTAGGAAAAAGGGAAAAAAAGAAAGAGGTTGAAGTGTCTAAACATGGTTTGGGATTGTATTTGTAAATAGTGAAAATATGTAAGGGTAAGATTGTCTTAAAAAAATATCATAATTGATTCCGGGGGAATGGAAATGGCAATCCCACCTCCCCCCACAGGATTGTTATTCTCCCTAAATGGGAGAATCTCACATTCCCAGGAATGTGATTCCAGCCTGATTCATCGAACCAAATACAAGCTTGGAATCACATTCCTGGGAATGTGATTCCATTCCTGCGATCCAAATAACATGCTATTAATGTCCAAACCCGAGGTGTTTTTGCTCTAGTGGATAATCCCTTAAAATGGATTTAAAAAAAAATAGAGAGAGAGAAAAGAGATGACTGTTGATAGAGAAAAGGAGAAGAGTTAGTTATTTTGTTACCTTTTTTTGAGAAAAAAAATAGGAAAAGTTGGAGAGAGAAGTTGGTTTCCTAATAGATAGGATTAAATAATAAAAAAAACATTAGCTGAATCATTTGCGAAAAGTACATTAAAAACACCTTAGTTTAGGAAAATTGCACTTAAGTCACCATTTTCAAACTAAATACAAAAATAAGACCCTCTTCTAATTTTTGTCCAAAATCTCCAAAAATACCCTCTTAGCTTTTTACTGTCTAGACCCTTAATTCTTCAATCTAGACTTAATTCTAGACCCACATATTGGATCATTTCATCCAAAAAATAAGGGTATTTTTGGGTAAATACAAAAACAACACCATCCTCCAATTTTTGTCCAAAATCTTCCAAAAATACCCCCTTAGCTTTTTACTGTCTAGACCCTTAATTCTTCAATCTAGACCTAATTCTAGACCCACATATAAGATCATTTCATCAAAAAAATAAGGGTATTTTAGGGTAAAATATGGGGTGGGTGCTGTTTTTGTATTTAGTTTGAAAATAGTGACTTAGGTCCAATTTTCTCAAACTAAGGTGTTTTTAATGTACTTTTTCCTTACTATTTAGCACACCACTGAATCATTCAGCGTGACGCTATTCTATTCAGCGTACTGCTATTCCATTCAGCGTGCCGCTATTTCATTTGGCACAGCGTTGATTCAATTGGCTCTCCACTAAGGATCCCTAAACTAGTAGAAAGGTATCCATGATAACAGATTAAGGGATCCCACTGGAGTATGAAAATTGCTTGATCAAGCAATTTTCATACTCCCACAGTCCCACTAGACTTGCCCTAACAATAAGTGGGAAGCATTTAGAGATAGATGGACTGCAACTAGGCTTCGCCTTTAGTGAAATAAGTTGTGAATGAGTGCATCCATTTTTATGACTACAAATATTTACATCCTATTTCACCAAATTTATGCAGAGATCCCCTACAATTTAACGTAATGATTGCACTTATACAACTACAACCAAAGCAAATACAATTGAATTTTGACTGTGAATTTTTGCACAAGTTCACGATGCNAATCATAGTTTTATTTTTTTGGAAATCATAACTTTTAGTTGTGTACGTCAGACTCATTAACCTTTGTGCTTAGTCCAATTTTACGATTTTACTTTGAATTTCTTAATTTGCGTCTTAATAAGTTTATAGGCTTATAGTTGTGCTTAGTATTCTGTGAATTTTTGCGAAAATTCATTGCCAAATTTCAAATATATTTGTTTTAGTTGTGGTTGTATAACTGCAATGATTACACCAATTTATAGTGGCTTCCGCATGAATTTAGGGAAGGTAAGCCTCATTGCACCCCCTCTTTCTGGACCTCTTCCCCTCCTCCAACATATTCTTACGCTTCATGTGTCCTTTTATATTGGTCTATGGGGCAAAATTCTGAGTTAATTTTTTGTGAGGATGATGTACTTATTACAACATAGATCATTTTCACAACAGGTCACATCATTATAAAACTTTTAACACCACTAAAATTAGATTAATTCTAACAATAAAATAAATAATTTAGTTTAAAATCTTGATTAACTTTAGATGTGATTAAAATAAACAATGTGAAGTATTGTGAGGATTATGTACATGGTGAGGAGACCATCCTCACTAAAAATCTACCCTAGATCATTTTATGTGGGCCCAATAGGTCGGTTTAAACAAATGGTAAGGGCAAGTCTAGTGGAAAATGTAAAAATGGATCCCTTATGCCATGTTTGGATCGCGGGAATGGAATCACTTCCTGGGAATCACATTCCTGGGAATCACATTCCTGAAATGCTATTCCTAGGAATGACATTCCCTTATTTTATGTTTGGTTCAACCAGGAATATGAATATGTTTCTTGCCACATTCTTATTCTAGTGTTTGGTTCATGCAGGAATAGGAATCCGAAAAAGGCTAATTTTTTCCTTATACCCCGTCCAAATATATATTATTAAAAATAAGCATGGAAACAAAAAATTAATTCATATTTTTCATAATAAGCATTGAAACAAAAATCAATTCTTTATCAAAAATAAAAATCAATTCATATTTTTCATAACTCATATATATTGGCTTATTTACCATTTTAATCATGGAGTTAGATTGAAACTCATACTTATTGAATGTCTCAAATGGAAATCCATCGATCTTATTCTCTTCTTCTTCTCTTCTTTTATTTATTTTTCTCTCTTCTAGAAAGAAGTCGCGATTAGGAAAAAAGAAAAAAAAACAAAAGGGGTTGAAGTGTCTAAACATGGTTTGGGATTGTATTTGTAAATAGTGAAAATATGTAAGGGTAAGATTGTCTTAAAAAAATATCATAATTGATTCCGGGGGAATGGAAATGGCAATCCCACCTGTCCCCACGGGATTGCTATTCCCCCTAAATGGGAGAATCTCACATTCCCAGGAATGTGATTCCAGCCTGATTCATCGAACCAAATACAAGCTTGGAATCACATTCCTGGGAATGTGATTCCATTCCTGCGATCCAAATAACATGCTATTAATGTCCAAACCCGAGGTGTTTTTGCTCTAGTGGATAATCCCTTAAAATGGATTTAAAAAAAAATAGAGAGAGAGAAAAGAGATGACTGTTGATAGAGAAAAGGAGAAGAGTTAGTTATTTTGTTACCTTTTTTTGAGAAAAAAAATAGGAAAAGTTGGAGAGAGAAGTTGGTTTCCTAATAGATAGGATTAAATAATAAAAAAAACATTAGCTGAATCATTTGCGAAAAGTACATTAAAAACACCTTAGTTTAGGAAAATTGCACTTAAGTCACCATTTTCAAACTAAATACAAAAATAAGACCCTCTTCTAATTTTTGTCCAAAATCTCCAAAAATACCCTCTTAGCTTTTTACTGTCTAGACCCTTAATTCTTCAATCTAGACTTAATTCTAGACCCACATATTGGATCATTTCATCCAAAAAATAAGGGTATTTTTGGGTAAATACAAAAACAACACCATCCTCCAATTTTTGTCCAAAATCTTCCAAAAATACCCCCTTAGCTTTTTACTGTCTAGACCCTTAATTCTTCAATCTAGACCTAATTCTAGACCCACATATAAGATCATTTCATCAAAAAAATAAGGGTATTTTAGGGTAAAATATGGGGTGGGTGCTGTTTTTGTATTTAGTTTGAAAATAGTGACTTAGGTCCAATTTTCTCAAACTAAGGTGTTTTTAATGTACTTTTTCCTTACTATTTAGCACACCACTGAATCATTCAGCGTGACGCTATTCTATTCAGCGTACTGCTATTCCATTCAGCGTGCCGCTATTTCATTTGGCACAGCGTTGATTCAATTGGCTCTCCACTAAGGATCCCTAAACTAGTAGAAAGGTATCCATGATAACAGATTAAGGGATCCCACTGGAGTATGAAAATTGCTTGATCAAGCAATTTTCATACTCCCACAGTCCCACTAGACTTGCCCTAACAATAAGTGGGAAGCATTTAGAGATAGATGGACTGCAACTAGGCTTCGCCTTTAGTGAAATAAGTTGTGAATGAGTGCATCCATTTTTATGACTACAAATATTTACATCCTATTTCACCAAATTTATGCAGAGATCCCCTACAATTTAACGTAATGATTGCACTTATACAACTACAACCAAAGCAAATACAATTGAATTTTGACTGTGAATTTTTGCACAAGTTNTAGTGTGTGGAAGGACTAAGGAGCAAGAACGATCTTTATGAATACAATCCCAAGTAATGACCAATTAACTTGTTGCAGTGATGATCACATAGCAGTTAGAAGTCACTCATCCACAATCCACATACAAAGTTTGAAAAATGATTACCCACTAGACTCATCCATAACCCAGACAAATTTCAATCAAAAGGATGAACTGTTATATGTTATTCATACGTCATAAACAAAATCAAGGAACACGCCGATGTACATTGATCTTTCAAAGATGTACATTGGTCTTTCAAAGATCACGCATGGAAAAACGGCGTGAATTCATTAGAAATTTGAAAGTAACATCCATACTGAAATGATAACAGATCATCATGACCCCTCTACAGAGAGGTACAGATTTATGCAACTGAAAATCAAAACTGATGACAAACACTAGGTCTTACGGATGCTAAAACTGAGAATGATACCTAGGAAAACCACTAAAAGAGGAACGACTAAGATGAGAACCACTCCGGCCAAGCTCTTTGGAAGTAGAATGGAAGTTGCACAGCCAAGGGCGTAAGTTATTGATCCCAAGGTAACCCACATGGAAAGTTTGGCAATGATGACTAAGCGTGGAATGTTTGAACGCCTGAAGGTGAGAAGGAACAGAGCTACAGCTGAAACAAGGGAAATATAATTTAACAATGTGTAGGCCTTGAAGAGGACATTGTGGGTTAGCTCTGCCTTTTCATTTCCTGGAAGACCAGCTAGTACACTAACAATGCCTCCACCTGAGATCACAATCACCCAAGAAGCAACCTTAAATTCAGTTTTTAGATCTGGGACTTGAGTCTCGCTCTCAACAACTGCAGCTGGTGGCAGTGGGGGTTCAGCAGATTGAGACGTCGCCATTGGTTCATCGTTTGCAATTCCAGAAGTCGTTTGTTGTGCCTAATTTATAAAAAGAAGAGTTAATGGATATCCTGAACTCAATGTGATTCGATCTACTTCAGATGTTCTCTTTTTATATTAACAGTAACACCTTTCTTCCTAGAATTAAGTGGAATTCACAAAGATAGTAATTTCATCTACCTCTGATAACAAACTGCTGGGGTGCTCAATGTGAAAATTGCTAGCTTCTTGACCCTCAATCAGTGCCTGACAGAGTAGAGAATCAGTGTATGATATTTCCCCATCAGTTTGATCTCTAACTGCAACATTTCCAGTAGACTCCACCTGCTGGCATAAGAAAATTCACGAAATTTCTAACTGAGTTCTTCTTCTGCTGTAAGTGATCATTAGTACCATAGCACTAACGCATAAACAAAAACAATATCAAAATGAACCTTGTCCGGCGAAATATGAGAAGACCCAACCGAGGAGCTGCTTGTATCTAATACTCGAGGAGGCTTGCAAAGTTGAAGAGCAAATGGAGAACCGGGGTCGGGCACATCAATTGTGATTTGGTTGCCTGGAAACTTAACAATATTTTCCTTGTCCTATAACAAGAAAATAAAATGTCTCATTCAACATAACTACAAAAAGTAAAGATTTTCCAACAATCTAATTCTGGACATCCAATGCATATAAGTACAAAATTATTATTTTTACTAATTTTAATCAATAACAATAACCTTAGTAGCATGGAAACAAACACAAACCAGATAATTTGGAGAAGGACCACAGGAGCAGCTGCTTGAAGTTGGCACTTCCTGGTTAATGTATACTGAAGAAGCAACTATAGAAGCTGAGTTGAGAATATTAACGACTTGTTTGCCGCGAGTAATCACCTCGGCGATTTGTTTCCCCTATTAAAAAAATAATGGTTGCCCTTAACTACAGAAAGGAAAAATGTATACTAACAAAGTAACAATGATTAGATCCATGACATCCAGGTCATATTTTACCAGTATCATGCCATCAGACTAACTTCCACCCTTGGTCAATTCATGTTTTCTTGTTCTGTTTTGATTTATAGTTATGTAGGTGAATGTTAATACCATTTAACCAAAAGAGAAAACTGGATATCAAAGCATACCTCATTTGGCAGCTTTGGAGAAAGCCCATCCAAGTAGCTACTTGTACCTAATACTTCAGGAGTCTTTTGCAACAGAGGAAGAGGTAAAGAAACTTGGTTGGGAATGTCAATTTTGATTTGTTCACCAGGATTTATCTCAGAAACAATTTCCTGTCCATATTGCAATATAATATTTATTAGTTACAAAAAAGAAAAAGAACCAGAAAGGACAGCACTCGTTCGAGTAAGAAACCTATCAGAAAGAACTTCTTTACTATTACCTCCTCATTTTGTTCAGCTTGGATCCAAAGATGTAAGGTCAAGGTTGTAGCAAGAATAACCACAATAAATAGAACAGAAAGCAGTGGCCTAGCTTCGGCTTGTTCAGCTGCATTATCAAGGAAAGTATTCTTATTGAACAAAATAAAATAAACAAAAATGTTTGTGAAGAGAATAGTATGCATCTGCTGGGAACAGTTAGAGATATTAAGTTCCAACTAAGAAGTAATCTCCCCTCATAAGTGGTTTTGATTGAGTTGACAAGCAATATGCATAACAATGAAGAACACAAAAGAGTCTAATGTATAACTAACATGGCTCTTTGATATGTCAAGCTGACACTGCAAATGGAGGAGTAAAGAGTTCATCGCTGGGTACAGGATGCTTTGCTTAAACGATAGAACCATGTTACTTTAGACCCCGCTCTGCGGCGATATCAACTGTCATGCCTGATTCTGCTTCTGGTGGAGAAGGCAGGCTTGCATAAGTAGGGTGTCATAAACTTATAAGCAAGGTTTAAAATCTCGTTTAAGTTAGTTGAAAACCAAGACTTCCGAAACAATACATTAAGAGTATTGAAACAAACCAATATGAACCAGAACAATTTTGTTCTCTTAACTACTAAACCAAAATGAGACACTCGAAAAATACCAAATTTCGGAAGATGCTTACAATTAAATAATACAACAAAGAAAAATGAATTCAAATTGTTATTCACTTAAAAGTTTCTGTGTTACTTTACATTGTTGATGGCATTTGGAGAGCTACTATAATTTCAGACCAAGGAAGGTTGATTTGAGATATAAGAAAAAAAAAATGAAAATGAAAGTGGTTGATTCCTACCTGTTACTGAGGATTACAATTGAGAAGATTGATCTTGATACTCTAGTTCAAGAAGAAAGTGCTAAACCTACAGTGGATTCATTGTGAATCAACTTTTTGTCGTTGATCTGTTCTTGAATTCTTGTAGGGTGATGTTGAGTGCATAATTATTACATATTTATTCCTCAATTTATATTAGCTAGTATTCAATTGTATATTATTTTTAATAATTTTTATGTTTTTGCAGATAAATAGAATTCAAATGCTTCAATTGTAAAATTTGGTTCAATTAGCCAAATTTATTAAAAGCACCCCACAAATCTATCAGAGGCACCATGAGAGTACATGCAAATGGCACATGATGACCAAGTCAATTCAGTCAAAGGCAGTCAAAATTGGTCAAAGATTGGAGTTTAATCACTAATGAAACAAAGAAGGCAAAAATGATCTTAATGACATCATCATGATGTCAAACCACATAAGCCTTACAAATCATCCAATACCAAATTAATTATCAAAGAAAATATCCCCACCATCCAATACCTCCCACTTGCTAATTTTATTTATTTTACTTAAAGAATTTAAGTGGGAAGAAATCTATAAAAGGGGGAGAATGAAGAAGAGAAAGGAGGAGGAAGAAGGGAGAAGTGATTTATGTAAAGGGTGTTTCAATGTTGTTCTAACTCTCCACTAGGGTTGAGATGAAGCCTAATTTGTTGTAAGTTAATTTGAATCTATTTCATGTCCATTTTGTGTTAAAGTGCTTAATCTTTCTTTATCTTCTACTTGTGTTCTTCAATCTTTATTTTTCACCGTTGGATTTGATAGATCATGCTTGGATTGACGCCCTTGATGGTTTATGCTTATCATAGAGATTAATAAATATTGTAGAACTAATTATTAGATAAAGATTAGAAATTTCGAATTTTATTTTGTGCTTAATATTTTTATCATCCGAATTAATAAATAAAGTCTTTTGTTAATTCGAGTTTGGACAATTTAATGGAATGGATTTAGTTAATTTATCATTTGTTATGGTGGATTCAAATACCTTAGTTTCTCTAAATCTGTGAAGTTTTTATTTAGTTAATTTACTTGTTCTAAATCATCCAAAAATTCTAATTTATTTCAACCCTTAATTTAATTAATTTTACTTGTTCCTTAATCCCTGTGGATCGACCCGTACTTGCCGCTGTCTCAATAGACAACCGTGCGATTGCGGTATAAATATTATTGAGTGATAAAATCACAACCACTCAGGTGATTATGCCATTATCTTTATTTCAAGATTTGTTATGTTTTCTTTCTTAATCTATAGAATGCACCACGATATTGGGAGTTAAGAAGTATCATTTATAAAATCATCACCGTCATTTCAGGATTTAAGGTTAAACAAGAAGCAATTTATATGGCTAAAAATGTATAATGAGCATGAAATTGAAATCACAAAGCAAATACAAATTACGGCTACTACGGAAGTAATTGAAAAACAACTTACCAATACAAGAATATGCTGATCTGCAATGGCTGCTCGTTGAGTACATGGTCAACAGATTTTTAACCCTGAAATGATAAGAGAGTATTCAAGTATGACAAAGGAAGTAAACACAGCATCATTATGACGACAAACAAAATATAGCAATATGATGTCTTTGAGAAACTGTTTTCTCATTCGTTCTTTATTTTCTCGCTTTAGGCATTGGAAGGAAGTAAACACAGTTCAATACTTTATAACTACAATGTGATCACAAACAGTATACAGAACCAGTTAGAAGCTAGTCAATTATCCAGTAAGGAGATCTCATACTGCCAAAACTTTATTTGTGCTGACCCAGATACGATATGGATACAAAATACATGAACCATTTCTCGCATCGATTTATGGTAGAATGATCTTATCCACATATACTGACCATGGAAAGAGATGACTGATCAAACAGTGAAATTTAGAATTCTTAGTAGCTTGTTCAATTGGATGCAACGAAACTTAAGTTCCGTTTTTCAGATTCCAAAAGCTATAAATTACTAAACTACAAACAAGATTGTCCAATTGGTATCAAAATTTCTCTTTTAAAAGACATGGGAATCAAAAAAAATTCACCAATAATCACTTCCAAGACTTCAATTGTTCTACCCATTTTACCCTGAGAGCTGAAACTGTAAATCAACGAATAAAACGAGAAGAAGAAATACAATGGTTACTCAAGCAATCCTGCAATACTGAAAGGGATTTTCCTGGGTTTCTCTTGCAGTGCAGAGACCTTGAATTAAAGAATCCCAAATGCCCTTTCGAGGAAACAAATCTATCTTTTCCCATCTAGGTCATTAAACAATCTGCTTCCTCCAATCTATTCACTTTGAGGAGAGAACGTGCGACACTTTCATTAATGTCGTTCAAGTTCATGTGAGAGAAGAAATGGAGAACCGAGTCAACTCGGTGGGTTTTGGAGAGGAAAGTGTGGGAATCTATTGGAGCTTCTAATGGTGAAACAGAAACCATTTTTTAGGAGATTTGAATTTTGGAGATGATTTGAGATGAGGATGAAGAATAAGAAGAGAGAGTTTGAAATCTGATGAATTCTAGAGAGAGAGAGGGGGTGACTTGCGCCAGTCGGATGCCGCAGACTCTTGCGCAAAAGAGAGTCTGACTCGGACGACTCAGCGCCTTGCCATGGATTGGCTACTACTTGACCTTCGAAACTTCTGCGGGTACAAGCACTTACTTTCTTTGAAAAATGCCGCGGTAACTAATTTCAAACCCCAAATGAAATCCCAACTGATGTGTCGGTTCATGTAGTGAGAGCACGTCAGATCCCTAGCCAATAATCTCTCGACAACAGCCCACACATCAATCAGAATCTAATTTATGTCCACAAATTAAGTCCACCTAGCATTATACCCGATATTCTGGAGAGATGGGCCATGTTGTCCGAGACACAACAAGAGGCAATGTAGTCCTCTTTACCAAGTTATAAAAAATGTGTTCAATGCCTCCTTCAAAACACAAACTTTTAAAAAGAGAAAATGGTGGATTCCACCCTATCACATAAGTGTCTAAAAATCATTTTTGGATCCCAAAAGATAGACTAACAACGACAAAACAGAAACAAAATCTACTCATTTGAAATCAAAGAGTTTGCTTTCAGTTTAATTTGATGGAAAATCCACACTCCTCAATTTATTTGAATTCCTGCAATTTCAGATCAAGGAAACATTACTAATAAATAAATAAATACTGGTTTGGTTTTGGTTATGGTTTTGTTTTCGGTTTCAAATCAAAACTAATCTAGAAATCATCAGAATTGATGAAACAACTACTTAATTAATTACGGAATAAAAATTCAGAATTCAAAGCCTATCTAATGAAGGAAATTAACCTATCGAGATCAAGCAAAACCTAGACCCATAGATAGAGAGAGTAGTATCAGTACTTACTTTGTTATTGGGATCCGAAAATTGAAGAAACAAGGAATAATTGCTTTCAAGAGATGGAATGGAATGGAATGGATAGATATATATTCAGTAGCAGATGAAGAAGTGTGTGCGCATTTCAATTGCACCGCTAGAGTTCAAACTTTAAAGACTTATATAACTAGAGACCAGTCCAGTCAGAAAGAGTGGTCAGAAACTTAACAGAAAAGAGAATGAATTTGATTGGTACACGTGGCTTGCAACAAATATTTGGTCCGTCAAGTTGTGAGGAGCCTGGCTGTCATCTGGCTATCTCCGAATTGGAAACGAGTGTTTTTGGGAACTATGAGGATAAGGGAAACAAATAAAATGCTCGACAGCACCTACGGCCCAGATTTGGGTCAATATTTTCAAAAGGGGTCGTTTAAAGATGTGACCTTTTGAACAAAAATAAAAATATTTTGACTCGCAATTAAATTAAAAATATTAGGAATCAAGTGTCAAAAATAGACCAGGCAACTGGACGGATTAGGGTCCACCTTAGACGGGTTAAACGAGTCAACATTATCAAACTTTAAGAGGGCGTTTAGCAACCACTTAAGAAGTTACTTTTTTACTTATATAAGTCAAAAAGTAAAAAAGTTTGTATGGTAACATATTTTGAAAGTGACTTCTAGAAGCAAAAAAGTTGCTTCTTTTTTTAGCAAATTTTTTTTACTTTTCTACTTCTTAGAAGTTGCTTTTCCTCGAGTACCGTGTACCAACTAATAAATCATCATTTTTTTAGACTTATAAGTCAAGAGTTTACCGTACAAACTTCTCCTTATTTTTTACTTCTCAAAAGCACTTTTACTTTTTTTTAGAAGCAAAAGTACTTCTACTTCTGGTTGTCAAACGCCCTCTAACTTTGACTAATTTAGTCCTTCTAAAAAAGTCATTATGTTTTTAATCCTTTTTTATAAATTTAATACTTAGTTTTGGACATAAAAATCATAAAAGTAGGGACTAAATTTATAAAAAAGGATTAAAAATATAATGACTTTTTTTACGTTTTCTATTTATAAAACGGATTAGTTTTGTAAACCTTAATTAATAATCCTGACTAGTTTGACATTTTCCTATATAAAACAAGTAAATGAGTTAGGATCGACCATAACCTTAACATGATCAAAGGGGTAACCGATCAAAAAATGCTCAATCTTAATTTTGACTTGTTTAGTTAGTAGGTCGATTTATGAAAAGATTTGACGAGTCAGATTAAAGTAGGGTTGGCGAGTCACATGTCATTTTGTTGTTATAGTATAAAATAACAATAACATTTATGATCTTGACAGAAAACCAATAATTAATATAAATAATGATATAATTTCATTTAGTTTCAAAATTTTGAATATATTTTTAGATAATTTTAAATAATAAAGGAATAACGTATATACAATATACAAATATTATAATACACTCTATATGTTAACTTTAAAATACAAACATCTAATACAACCTTCAATTAGAAAAGGGTCAGGTTATATAGCCCCTTATATAACTCCTCTCTTGTGGAGCTCACATATAATGCATCTAGGAGCTAATTTTTAGAGAAAATGATCTACATGATGAGAAGAACATAGTTACCTGAAATCAACGTGTTCTGAAATTTCTAACCTCAAATCTACTCATTTTAAATCAACGGTCAAAATAAAAGTTTAAAATTTGCATATTTTTTAAGGGCTAATTTGAGAGGGTTAGAAGTTTTAGAACGAGCTGATTTTTTAATATGATGAAATACATAGTGAGGAGAATATCATCTCTAAAAATCAGCCCCTGGATACATTACAAGTGAGCCCCACAAGCGAGGGTTTATATAAGGGGCTATATAAGAGGAGGTATATAACCTGACCCATTAGAAAAAAGGTTAAAACTAAAGTATAATGATTATTAAGAACATCCACAGTCCAAGTGAAAAAGCAAAAACACAAAGAATATAAGTTCGTAGTGACTTGCTTATATTGAATATTTTACCCAACAAGAATCTAAATGACTAAATGTACGTGGTCAAGATGTAAATTTATTTGCAAATATAACAAGTTGGGTTTGAGAGTTCGTCATTAAATCAGACACAATTTGAAGAACCGTTTCAGATAAGAGCCTCTCCAATGCAAGTATGGTCTGCTTAAAAGTGTTGTGTTATGTGAGATTTGCGAAACACATCTAATTTATCTTTAAAACTATCTTTAATGTAAATGTGCTCAGTCAATGTGAAGATGATGTGGCATGTAGATGGAAAGACATCCTCTAGTTCATCCTCTCGTTCTAGATGTTCACCAAGAAAATGTCTTCACATCCTAATCAGCAAATCTCATTAAAAATATTAGTTTCTCCCTCTTTATTAGCAAAGCTTATTAAAGATCTCATTTTCTTTTTCCTTTTCTATAATTAAAAAAAATAGCACATTTAATTTAAGTGCCACGTAAGTAAAACAAACAAGCATACCATAGTGCGTACTAATGGAAAAAAAATAAAAAAATTAATCCCACCCAAAACTATCAAAACTTTTCCTTTTTAAATAACTTCTTTGAGAGGTGCTATTGGTATCGGCCCTTTAATTTGTCTAGCTGAACAGATTGAGGTGGCATCCAATTTCAACAATATTCGTAGGGTCCACACATACAAGATGACTAGCTGAGATTGGATGTCACCTCAATCTATTCAACTTGACAGATTAACGGGCCCGCCCTCATATCATTTTTGAACTTCTTTATACATACACACAACCACCCCATTGTAAATAGGTTCATATTTTACGTTTGAAAAATTTGTGTATAAATACACTATTTATGATACTATATAGAACTTGCATTGTGGATGCTCTCACAAGCTGGATATGGAGAATATTCATGAGAATATCCAGAACTAAAATTTTAGAAGTACGGAAAATGAAGTAGATAAGTTTAGAAATGAAGATGTCGAGATCAAGAGACAGAAATTAGTGAAGTCCATGAATTGCACTTGTATTATTGACTTATTGGGTGTGAATGGGGATCAGATTTGCATCTCTTTCAGATCAGACAATTAGATGCTACATAAAGAAATTAAAGTAGGTTATAGCTACCACAAGTTGCATTCGAACTTCGTTTCCTAGTTTTGTGTTCTTTTCTATCTAGTCTCTCTCTCACTTGCGTAGGCCCACCACACCGTCCAAAAGAAGCTTCCTTCGTCACTTGTCCGAGAAGGAAATAGGGTTTTGACCATCCGGTGGGTCGTACTCTTACGTAGGAGGGCGATGTCATCCATATGACGAGATCTGAATTGGAACTTCCTTATTTAGGCCGTGTTTGTTTGTTTTTTTTTTTTTCATCTGAGTCTGACTCATCTATCTAACTGGTCTGAATCTGAGTCGTCAGAAATTTTTAGGCTAAACATGTTTGTTTTTTTTAAATCTGAATTATCTTACTCAATTATTTGTTGACACATATGCCCTTATTACCTCTTTGATTAAAACCTGAATTCCTTCTCCTTACTTTCTTCTCTCCACCTCAAAGCCATCCTCAATCAATTGCAATTTAAAACCCTTATCAGGTTTCACTATCACAAGAACCCATTAATTTATATAGAATCGGAAACAAAATCTGGTAAAGTAATTAACACGAACCCATACTGGATAGTAATCAAGGAGAAAGTCCTAATTTTTTAGAGAGAGAACCAGATAGATAATGAAAGAGAAACCACTATTTGATCATTTGAATCTAAGAACAAAAAAGAAAACCACTCTTTATTAGATATAATTTCTTTTTGGATTAATTTAGTTTACCCCCCCAGAATAATTGGCCAATCGGATTTACCCCCACTCAAAGATTAGATATTGAACTTACCCATAAACTCACGGTTTCTGTGATTCTGCCGTTAGAAGGCACACGTGCGTCTCGCACGCTCTATTTTTTGAAGGGAGTAAGTCCGATTAGCCAATTATTCTGGAGGGGAGGGGGTAAACTAAATTATCCCAAAAAAATGGTGCAGAGTAGAAATTAACCCTGAGAGAGAAACTAAAATGGAGAGATGGATGTTGGTGTTTAGGGATTTGATTAATCAGAATTATTAATTACTTTTTTATCAGAATTCTTAATTACTTCTACTCCTTCACTACCACTTCATCTTCTCCATCCTCAAATTCATCATAAATTTTCAGAGAATGAGATCTACTGCTCTTCCTTCTCTGTATTGGGTTCTTTCCAATGAGTCAATGAATTGATTAAATCTAGACAAAAGCTTTAAAATTTAAGAGAACTTCACTANACTCTTACGTAGGAGGGCGATGTCATCCATATGACGAGATCTGAATTGGAACTTCCTTATTTAGGCCGTGTTTTTTTTTTTGCATCTGAATCTGACTCATCTATCTAACTGGTCTGAATCTGAGTCGTCAGAAATTTTTAGGCTAAACATGTTTGTTTTTTTAAATCTGAATTATCTTACTCAATTATTTGTTGATACATATGCCCTTATTACCTCTTTGATTAAAACCCGAATTCTTTCTCCTTACTTTCTTCTCTCCACCTCAAAGCCATCCTCAATCAATTGCAATTTAAAACCCTTATCAAGTTTCACTATTACAAGAACCCATTAATTTATATAAAATCGGAAACAAAATCTGGTAAAGTAATTAACACGAACCCATACTGGATAGTAATCAAGGAGAAAGCCCTAATTTTTTAGAGAGAGAATCAGATAGATAATGAAAGAGAAACCACTATTTGATCATTTGAATCTAAGACCGAAAAAGAAAACCACTCTTTATTAGATCTAATTTCTTTTATTTTTGTTATTTTTCAAATAAAGAAAAAAGCACCTCCTCTCCAAATCGGAGACTAATCTTTTTTTAAATCATCTTATTAACCATAAAAAAGATAAATCTGACAACGATCTCATATAAGGACAGGCCAATCAGAGATCTGGAACTGCAGTCGATCTTAGATCGAGAGTTTTGTTCGTAATCAATCGGTTCATCAACAAGAGAGAGAGAGAGAGAGAGAGAGAGAGTTTAGATATAGAGAAAGGGAAAACTAAAGAATAGATCAGAGAAAGATAATAAGAACAATAAAGTAGATAAGAGAAAGAAGAACGAGTGAAAGAGGTTCTGCTCTTGTCGTTATTGATGGGAGAAGATCAATCATCTAGGGTTTTGATTTGGGAAGATCTTTTATCTAGGGTTTTGATTTGGGAAGATCTGTTATCTAGGGTTTTAAATTTTGATTTGAGAAGATCTTTTATCTACGTTTGGGTTTGGAAAAGATGGGAAGAAAATTTTAATTTTAATATTTTTTTGTTCAATAGAGTTATCATTTTATAGGGTAAGGTCGTAATTTTAAAATATTTTGGAGGACAAAACAGTAATTTTTAGGAATTTTGTCATACCAACGACACATCCTCAACGGAATAAGCTTAATGATTTTGAGACTTAATAACGATGAATCAACAAGAAAATATAACGACGAAGATAAAAACAAACATCAACCACAACACAAGATATACGTGGTTCACCCTCACGGGCTACATCCACGGCCAAATTTGCGTACCGGAGAAACTTCCACTATTATCAAGAATATGTTACAATAGTTCTTACACAACCAACCAGATAAACACACATCAAGGATGTTACAAGACTTACCGGAGAACACCAACGAGAATCCATTAGAGATTGACTCTCTAAACTACTCCCAACAGCATACTCACATCATCTTCAACCTTGAAAGTCCATCTCCATAGTTGTATATAGTAACAGAGGAAAGAACACATAGAGAATACTAGAAACTAGGGGCCCCAACCCTCATGAAGAAACCTTCAAACCCTAGATCCTCACAAACCATTTCTCTCTCAACAAGTCTCTCACACTTTTGGATTCCTCACTATACAAGAAGACCAAAACCCTAGGTTTACCTTTTCTTAAACCTTAGAAACTCCAACACTTTCACATTGGCACATGTAGCACACATCTAGCCAACTTAGGACCTCCCTATTTATAGGTTTACAAGAGGTATCTATGAAATAGAAATCCCAGTCTAAATTAGCAATTGTATTCCAAGGGGGTTGCCAAAAACTCTACAAATCTCCACCTTTTTGGCAAACCACCTTCACACCTCTTAGAACAATCTCCTCGATCAAAATACGATGATTTTGAAGCACCATCTAAGTCCGCCATCATCTTTAACCTTGAAGAACACATATGAAACTATACCATCTCACTATTGCAACTTGAAAACTTCAAATACACCATTAACCGAATCCTCGCGCAAGATTCTCATATTGATCACCAAGAGGACCATCCAAAAGAAACATCACCAGCTTCACCTAATCAAGACAAGCTAAAATCTCCAACACATGTCAAGATTACCGTGTGTTTGAACATCACTATCAAACTCACAAATGCGATTAACAGGCTTACCTATAAGCAATTCAATAAGCCATCGCCAATCCGACAAACTTTACCACCATCACACCCAACATACTTGCTTATTAATATGTACCGTGTGACACCGCCCAAAGTAACGTGGTCTATGCAAACGAGATCGGGTACATCCTTGAAACAACCCGCGCAAGCCATCAAGAATAATAAACAGATTTAAACTAATCTCAAAACATCTCGTGCATACCTTCAGAGCTTTGCTGGACCGCCTCTAACACATGAGAATCACCATCTCATCTTTGTAACCCTTTCTTTATAGTGTACACTACCCACACTTTCAAGAGCCGCGTAGAACACTCCATCCCGCTCCAAACTTAACAAGAACCCAATGAAGACTTTCTTTCTATACCTATCTTCCTAGATCTGCGTAGAACACTCCATCCTGCTCCAAAACTTTACAGAAGCCTAATGAAGAATTTCTTTCTGCACCTATCTTCAAGTTGAACCACCCCAATTTGTGAATCACAACACAAATCACTTCCTTGTGTTGAACAGATCAAACATTATCTTCACATATCCTCCACCTAAACTAAACTCCCGTTCTTTACCATTCAACTTATTATGAATCAAATCCAAACAGCCAACTTCACAGCTCTCCAAGTTGAACCTGCCGAACCCATTTGTTATTGATACAACAAACTACACGATTTTCTAGGTCGAATCACAGCTCTGATACCAGTTTGTTAGGAATTTCGTCATACCAACGACACATCCTCAACGCACAGTGGAATAGGCTTAATGAACTTGAGACTTAATAACGATGAATCAACAAGAAAATATAACGACGAAGATAAAAACAAGCATCAACCACAACACAGGATATACGTGGTTCACCCTCACCGGCTACATCCACGGTCAAATCGGTGTACCGGAGAAACTTCCACTATTATCAAGAACATATTACAATAGTTCTTATACAACTAACCAGATAAACACACATCAGGGATGTTACAAGACTTACCGGAGAACACCAATGAGAATCCATTAGAGATTGACTCTCTAAACTACTCCCAACAGGATACTCACATCATCTTCAAACTTGAAAGTCCATCTCCATAGTTGTACATAGTAACAAAGGAGAGAACACATGGAGAATACTAGAAACTTGGGTTGGGGCAGGGGCCCCAACCCCCATGAAGAAACCCTCAAACCCTAGATCCTCACAAACCCTTTCTCTCTCAACAAGTCTCTCACACTTTTGGATTCCTCACTATACAAGAAGACCAAAACCCTAGGTTTACCTCTTCTTGAACCTTAGGAACTCCAACACCTTCACATTGGCACATATAGTACACATCTAGCCCACCTAAGACCTCCCTATTTATAGGTTTACAAGAGGTATCTATGAAATAGGAATCCCATTCCAAAAAGGACTAAAAAATTAGCAACTTCATAAATTAGCAATTGTATTCCAAGGGGGTTGCCAAAAACTCTACAGTAATTAGGTTGAATTAGATATCCATCTCCTCCATTCAGCTATAAAATATAGCTTACTCAATTTCCCCCAAGTCAGATATTTTATCTGATTCAAAATTGAATCAGAAGTTCAAAAAAGAAAAAACAAACAGTCTGAAATCTGACTCGACTCGAGTCAGATGACGAGTCAGATTTCAGACACCCATTCAGCAAAAAACAAACACGACCTTAGTTAGGGCAACTCTGGTGGAATATGGAAAAATGGATCCCTTAATCTCTCTAGTGAGAAGATAAGAGATCCATTTGCTCTAGTGGTAATCCTTTAAAAGGGATAAGAAAATAGAGAGAAAAGTGAGAGACGTTAGAGAGAAAAAAAAAGAAGAGAGAGAAAGTTGGGTAAAGTTTTTTAAGGAGATAAAATAGAAAAGGGAAGAGAGAGAAGTTAGTTCGCTAATATATAGGAAATAAAAAACTGAAATCACATTGATTTATTGAGCATCCCGCTCAATGGTTGAGCGTGACACTCAATTAATCATCTCTCCACTAAGGATCCCTATTCCAGTGAAAAGGGATCTATTTTTAGATGTTTAGGGATTCCACTGTGGGAGGGAACTTGTTGATCAACAAGTCCAATCCCTCCCACTAGAGTTGCTTTTATGAGTTATGACTGTTGTTATTAGAGGACCTAGAATTTTACCACTTATATCCTACATTTAGGAGTAACTTTATTTTTATCATTTATATTCACACATTTTACGCTCAACCGTTGAGCGTGACGCTCAATCAATCATCTCTCCACTAAGGATTCTTATTCCATTGGAAATGGATCCATTTTTAGATGTTTAAGGATTCCATTGTAGGAAGGAACTTGTTGATCAACAAGTACAATCCCTCCCACTAGAGTTGCCCTTATGAGTTATGACTGTCGTTAGGGCCGTATCTGAGATTTTGGGGGCCGAAGTGAAATCTTAAAATGGGGCCCTATAGATAAATTAAAAAAATGACTTCCAAAAAAGTTTTAAATTACGGTAATAAGAAATCGTTACAAAACTTTTAAAAAAAAAAATTTTGTTTTTATTTATTTATTTAAAAGTGTTGCACCCATGTTATTTTAAATATGTCTGCATACTATAGTTAAAAAGATAAGTGGAAATAAATAATTAGGAGTTTCTATTATAAATAAACAAGAAAATAGAAATGGGAACGATTTCCATACAACTCGGAATATGATAATGAAGTAATAAACTAATTCATGCTAATATAAACATATATATAAAAGTAACATATAATTTTGGGGGCCCTTAAAATCTGGGGGCCCTATGCGGTTGCTTATGTCACATATGCTCAAATACGGCCCTGACTGTTGTTATTAGAGGACCTAAGTTTTTATCACTTCTATCTTACATTTAGGGTAACTTTATTTTTATCACTTATATTCTCACATTTTATTTAGGATATCCTCACATAAAAATTTTTTTTTTAAAAAAAAGCATTAAAAATGTTCATTCTTAAAAAACTTAACCGAAAACAAATTACGACATACGAATTCAGATTTCAATGATAATTGAACTAATAAATTTTGAAAATGAAACCACGAAACCCAGACAAGTAAAATTTAGACTCTTCCCTTGATTTTATCAACGATAACTGAAAAATTTTCCATGTTTTTTTTCATTCAGGTGTATAGAAATTTTGATTGCGTACATTAGCAGTAGCATTATTCGATACTCCCACATATTTTTTTCTTTTTATTTTTTGGGCTAATGGCCGAAACATCCAATATATAACTTTTTTAATCCATTTAGTACACAAGATTTTTAATAAGATTGAAATACCTTTTTTAAAGCTTTTCGAATCTGTTTAGTCCTTTTTCAACTTTTCTAAATCTATTTAGTACATTCCTTCCTTTTTAATATTCTTGTTTTACCCTTATTATATTTCTCAATCATATTTTTGTCTTTTTCAAACTTGTACAGCTGTATGAGAGAGAAATGTAGTTATCTTTTTCGTTTTTAAACTTTAAAATGTTATATCTCTTCAACTAAATTTCGGATTTTTACAAAATTCATATATTTGGAAAGCACTTTTTGAGATCTTTGAAACTAAACTAGTCAAGAATGGTTTTTGAAAAGAAAACAAATTCACGAAATTTATGCAAAAATATTTTTGCATAGATCTACAAAAATATTTTTGCATATGTTAAATCCTTATGTGAAATATTTTTTGCATAGATCTATGCTAAATCATCTGTGAAACATGATTTTGCATAGTTATTGTAAAAATATTTTTGTATAATTCATGCAAAAACGTTTTTGCATAGATCTATGTTGAATTTTTTCTTCTTCTTTCTTCTATCTCTTTCTGTTATTTTTTCTCTTCTTTCTCTTTTCTTTTATTTCTCTCTCTCTCACACGTCCCTCTCTTCTCTCTCTATCCTCTCTTTTTCTTATTTTCCTTCTTTTATTTCTTTTCCCTTTCACTTTTTTCCTAATCAGATCTTTCTCTATTTCTCTTTTATTCTCTTCTCTCTATCTCTTATATTTCTCCTCTTCTTTATCCCGATCTCTCTCTCTCTCTCTTTCGATGATAATGGTAGAAACTATATGTCTCTCTTTCTCTTATCATCATCATCAAGATCTTTTGTTGACTGGTGAATGATCGATCAATCGAAGTAAAGGAAACAAGTGAAATCAGTGCTGAGATTAGACCTCTTATCACATCGACAACAATCAAGATTTTGATGGCGCGAACTTGCATGATCAGTTCTACTAACACTATATCTGAACANGATCCGATTCACCTATATGATATATACTTTTTATAGGAAATCGAATTTTCTACAACTTTGCATGAAATAGAAAATCTCCAATTCTGCTCTGAAGTGCCTTAAAACTCGATTTTAAATTCCTAGGAGAATATACTACGAATTTTGGGTTTTAAAACCATAAAGCTCATAACTTGAATTCTAAATTGGGAGATAGTTTTAGATACACAAATTAAGGTGGACTCTCTTATGAACCCTATCTCTATTTATAGAGAAAGACTCTCTTCCCATATCTTTAGCTCCAAGTTAGGTCCATATGGGCTCCACTTACTTAAGCTTTTGATTTATTACTTTGAGGTCCATATATCTCATATAATTCTCAAATAATAAATCCAATTGCATTTAAGTCTATTAAATAACTGTAACTGAATACTCTCAAGTAAATGAATATTATTCAGAAACTCTTCACTCGTTATACCAGCAAATAGTCCCTCTACTTAACTGATATTCGTAATATACACCAAGGTAACATTAATTATTAATGTCAGCACCTTTCGAGTAATTACATCTTAGTCCTTGCCTGCCATATCATACCATTATAATTATTCTAATAATCCAATAAACATTTTATAGGATCACTGCACAGTCTAGAATAATTAATACTCTTGATTAGGCTCTCAAAGGAATATCATTTTGGTATGGATTCCTTATTGACACAAATTAATCCCACTAAGTGATTTCGACCACCCAACCTATCCAGAATATTGGATCACGTTTGCGTTATCTGACCTCACTGTTTGGTAGATCAAAGTAAGTAGAAACCAACTTGTAGGGTATACTCTTCTCTCAGGATTTAGGACATTTACAATAAGTAAGTTTTACAGAATCTTTTTATATGCTGACAATAACATAAAAAGTATTCTATCTGACCTATTCAGTGTATTCCTAATACACTAACACACTGACTTAGAGTCGCCACTCCGGTGATGGAGATACATCACCCTATAATGTAGAAGTCTAGTGTATTATAGTCTTATCAGATGAATTGTTCAGATTCATCACTGACTATGAACTATACAAGAATATTAGGAACCAGTAAATTACATCTCTCCATGTATGAACACTTCATACAAATAATTTACTTACAACATCATCTTGTGAACAACACTTAATCCATCATATGAATAAAGTAATAATATAATATCATGCTTATTAATAAATATAATTTATCAATGTTGTCAATTTTAATTATTTTAGGGCATAAACCCCAACATTTTGAAAAAAAAAATTTCACGAAATTTATGCAAAAATATTTTTGCATAGATCTACAAAAATATTTTTGTATATGCTAAATCATTATGTGAAATATTTTTTGCATTGATCTATGCTAAATCATCCGTGAAACATGATTTTGCATAGTTATTGCAAAAATATTTTTGCGTAATTCATGCAAAAACGTTTTTGCATAGATCTATGATGAATTTTTTCTTCTTCTTTCTCTTTCCTTTCTTTTCTCTCTCTCTCACGTCCCTCTCTTCTCTCTCTATCCTCTTTTTTCCTTATTTTCTTTCTTTTCCCTTTCACTTTTTTTCCTAATTCTCCATTTCTCTTTTATTCTCTTCTCCTTATCTCCTATATTTCCCCTCTTCTCTATCCCGATCTCTCTCTCTCTCAGCGATGATGGTAGAAATTATCTGTCTCTATTTCTCTCATCATCATCATCAAGATCTTTTGTTGACTGGTGAATGATCGATCAATCGAAGCAAAGGAAACAAGTGAAGATCGAAAGCAGCAAAATAAGCTTATTAATGTAGAGAGAGAAGCATAGATTCTTATTCGGTCAAATTTTGATTTCCATAACTAATTAGTTAAAGGGCAGATCTGTCTAAATTTTATTTTTGGACTAAATAGACTAATATAAAATTTGGTGGACTAAATAGATTGAATTAAAGTCATAATGGATGTATCGGATACTCCCACAGACTTTCTTGATTATTGGAAGTCCACAACTTTGGATTACCTACCGAGGTTAGAATTGAATCGGTTGAAGAAGGTGGTGTGGCCTTGTGGGCAAGAGAAAAGAAACTAACCGGACAATGTACTCACAAACTCATAGTCCATTAATGGTTTGTTTGGATGGGGATTTTAAGTAGGAATTTTTTAGGGACTAGGGATTTCTAACTAGTTTTCCACTAAATCCATGGTCCCCTCAAAATCCCTACTTAAAATACCCATCCAAATAAACTACAAGTTTACACTCCAGGGTACGCCCGTGGTAAGCTCTAAATCCATCAAAATTTTAGGTGGGTTTAAGGTATAAGGTAGAGTAGGACCAATAGAATTGGAGGAATCTGGAGGAAGATTTTCGGGATCCCATTTTTTTAGAAATTTTTAAAGAATCTTGGGTAACATTTCTTCCCTTTCTTTAGAATTTTTTTTTATTTTTTGCCTAAGATTTCCACCATCCATTTTTTTTTGGAGTTTTTTAAGGATTTTCTTGCGGATAACTTCCGTGAGGCCTCTTAACGCTCCCTCAAACTACTGGCTAACCTTTGGGTTCTGGGTATAAGGGGCTCCACTGGCCCTGCGTCCAACGTGGGTTTGGGGTATATAGGGCTCTATTGGCCCTGCCCTAATATGGTCGAATAGAAATCTCTATGGAGATGATCTAAGAAATGATGGGTTCACATGAAGATAATCCAATGGATGATTTTTTATGACGATGATCTTCTATTTTTAATCAGATTGATCACGACATTCTTAACAATTTGTAAATCATCTTCACCTCAAAATTATCTTATTCTAAGACTTCTAAGTTCTAACCCATCATCCATTGTCTGCAAAATAATGGTAAAATTGTAAAATGGATGGCTTAACCACATTTGATTTCCAATCACTAGATGATGAGATTATAAATTTTATAATGGGTGGATAATCTACACGGTGAGAAGAACATCTTAGCCCTTAGATTGGGCCCAAAGCCCTTTTGTTGGGTCCCAACAGTTGGTGTCAGCAGGATCCTTCTTTCAAAAATGATTTCTTGAGCTAAATATTCTGAATCTGAACACCTGAACTCTGGTTCTGTTGCCAAACCTAACACAAGTAGAGACAGGGAAGCATTCAAGTTAATTATTGTTCTATTTATATTGGTGAATTGTTCATTGCTCATCTCATCTCTGTTTCCTAGTGGGATGATGTCAATGGTACTGATTATGCTGATCTAGCTAGCTCTTCACTTATTCCTCTAATGCTTTGGGTTCACTAAATTTTTTTGGATCTTATGATAACCATTTGTTCTTATTGTCTAATACATTCCTGATCTACCATCAATCAACATTTTGTTTCTGTAAATATCCTCATAAACAGAACATAATATAACGTGATGGAAGGGTGAGATTTTTTGAACAATGATGGAAGGGTGAGATGCAATTAAGATGTTTGTATAATTTCCTGAACCATGAATTCAAAAATGTTGAGTGTTCAAAATTAGCCTTTGAATCAAAATTGGTCTAAGGGTTTTTCTTTTTTGTCATCTCTGTTTTTGAAGTAGAATTGCATTTAAAAACAATAGTTTCAAGCTTAGAATATGAAAAAAAAGGTAGGATTGACTCAAGAGGAGACCTTTGATAATCAAATCCGTTTTTGACATTTATCTTTGTAGGTTTTGGATTCTTCTGTATTGAGCTAAACAAGATTATGGTCTTGTAGTCTTGGTAAGCTTTAATTTTTTATTTCACGTTCATCTCATTTGATATGCACGGAAGAATTTATATTGGATGTCATACATGCTTGTTTTATAGGGTTGGCGATAACATCCTTGGGACAGCCATGAAGATCACTCTCAAGGGCATGGGCATGGGCATGGGCATGGGCATGGGCATGGGAATGGGCATAAGCATGAGGTATGTTGGTGCAGTGATGCGAATTTATGTTACATAGGCTCTGCTTGGTATGCAGGAAAAATTCGCATCTGCAGTTATTCCCGGTCAAATTGATAAATCAGCTGCTTGGTATGGTATTCCCCTGCTAGTTAGGATACCTGTGGCCTTGTTTGTCCATGCAAACTACAACTACCACAGCTGTGGTAATTTGCATTCTGCAAATTTTCCCTGCATACCAAGCAGGGCCATAGTCATCATTAGGGGTTTCAGTTCCATGATGTGCATGTAATTTGGGTTTTGCAAGTACATATATTCAGCCTGTTAGGATCTCTACGCCAATGCTTCTTTACTTCCTATTTTAGTTTCTCATTGATAGCTTTTTTATTTCTTTCATTGCTCTGCAGTAGGTTATTGTTATAGAAAAGGATTATTATTTGAAAGGAGGTTGAGAACTACAATTAGGAAATCAAACTTAGTCATAATTTATAAACATCATAAATTTAGTGATAATATGATCTTAGCTGGAGGCAGTAGTTATTCTTGTACTAGCTAGACTTCCATAAGACCAGAAAGGGAAAAATAGAGCTTATTTACGAAGTTCTCTTTAAGCCCGGTAACATCGTTAAATTACACATTTCCCTTCTTTCACCTGTAGGTCTATTCCTTCTCATCTGGATTGCACATGAGTCAGACCTTTATCTCAAATTTCAATTCAATGTTTTGGTTGAATACTCACTTTAAAAGTCTGACTAGACCAAGAGGTAAACGTATTCAAACAAGGCACAATCTAGATGAGTTAAATTGAAACAAGTAAGATTCGCAAGAGTCGGATTCAGATGCCTAACAAAACAACCACCACCTTAGTCATGATTGGTTCTGGTGGTTCTCATCTTAGTCATTCCTTTAGGAATCAAGTGCGCATTATGCAGCTGCCTTTACATTCGCATCAGCTGTATTTGAGTGACTAAGACTTGATATTGCTGTTTGTAGTTTATACGTTTTGTTTTCTCATGAACCTATTTCAATGACTAGTACCTCACATCAGTATTGTGTTAGCTAGTGACTAAGAAATTGGAAACAGTTTAGAGATCAAGATGTGAAGTATTGGCATAATAAACCCTGTAGGATTACTCCGACGACACATACAAAGCCTGAAAACCTCATAACCTGAGCAAGTAGGGAAAGAAATTCCGATCATTTGAGAACAATAAATCATTGGTTGATCTATGAGTACAGTTGCTATGAGAAATCTAAATCACTTAGAAACATGTTGAAATTAACATAATGGGGTGAAATTTCTAATCCAACTTCCATCATACCCATAATTAAAAGTTTACAATTTTACAGACTAGTTATATCTGAATTTTACAAATTACAAGAAACAATAAGTTTGGCGGTACTATTAAACAACCAGCAATATGTATATACATGTGGGTTCATAGTTATATACAAACCAATCATTATGAATACAATCCCAAGAATGATGATGACCAAACATCAAAGCACATCCATGAGGTCAACTTGTCACACTAATGCTCATCATAGAGCAGCTATTACTCACTCATCCCTGTACAAAGTTTGTACAATCTTGATTACCCAAGGCTCATACATAACCCAAACTTTTTCTTTTTCTTTTTTTGGTTTTTTTTTAATCAGAACATATAACTGAAACATTTCAAACAAAGGCATGAAAACTACAAAAACCACTAGAAGAGAAACGACTAGGACAAGAACACCATATATACAAACAACAAATGAGACTGAAAATCAAAACCCTGGACATGCACTAGTTTGTATGACTGTGAGAATTCAGAACGATAACGAATAAACCCATTAGAAAAGGAATGACTAAGATGAAAATCACCTCAACCAAGCCTTTTGCCAGTATGATGGAAATTGCACAACTAAGGGCGTAAGTTATTGCACCTAAGGTAAACCACATGGTTAATTGGACGATCTTCGCTAAGCCTGGAATTCTTGGGCGCTTTAAGGTGATTAGGAGGAGCAAGAGAAGAGCTGCCATAAGGGCTATGTAATTTAACAATGTGTAGGCCATGAAGAGGACTTCGTGGGTAAGATCTGTCTTTTGGTTTGCAAATAGTCCACTTGTTACACTAACAATGGATCCAGCTGAGATTGGGATCACCAAAAGAGCGACCTTCATTGCATTCTCTAGATTTGGGACTTGAGCCTCGTTCTCACTCTCAGTAACTGCAGCTGTTGTGGTTGGTTGTCTAGTTGGAGTCGTCGCTGCTGAGTTGTTGTTTTCAATTCCATCATTTGTTTGTTGTGCCTTAACATAAAAAAATAGTTAAGAGTTATATTCGTTTTCTGAAAAAAGAAAAGTATTCCTACTAAGGAAAAGGCTAGATTGTTAACAAGCACTTAGCTCTAAAAGCGAAAGAGAGGCGCCATAATGTATATCACATAATTTTGTTGGCCATGGGGTGGACCACATTCATTTAACAAGGACATCTTGGTTCCTATAAAACATGAATCCTTAATGCCCTAGTTGGTAGTTTAAACTTCAAAGAAGTCAAGCTTTGAAATGGAAATCCTCAACTCAGTGTCATCTGGTCTACTTTTTCACACCTTTCATCCTAGAATTAGTGGAATCTTGAATATAGTAAAATCCATCTTACCTCTGGAAACAAACTGATGTCCAAGTGCTCAATATGAAAACTGCTAGTTTCTTGACCCCCAATTAGTGGTTGCTGGAGTAAAGAAGCATTCCCATTACTTTGATCTCTAACTGCAGCATTTTCATTAGACTCCACCTGCTAACGTTATGAACAAACTCAGATTATCTCTGATTGCATTCGTTGTTTCATGTACACTAGTACTACCAAATACCAAAGCAGAAAAAACAATTTCAAAGTTATGAACCTACCACCAAAAAATGAGAAGGTCCAACCAAAGAGATGCCTGTATCTATTCCTTGTGGGGCCTTCCATTGTTGAATAGCAACCGGAGAGACAGGGTCATCGCATATGTCAATTGTAGTATGTTTCCCAGGAAACTTGACAATATTTTTCTGTCCCCATCACAAGAAAATAAAAGTGTGAATCATTAAAATAAAATAAAATAGAAAGAAAAGAAAAGAAAAGAAAAAAAGGAAAAAAAGAACTTTTTATATTTTTTGTTTGAAAGGTGAGTTTGTTTTTAAAGAGATCAGTAACTCGATGGTGGTAGGTTTTGAACACAAATCTGTGCTATCAACAATAACAACAAACCTTACCAACTAAGCTAGTAGGCATCTGTAATCTGTTAAGCTGGATGTGCTATCAATACACACACTTGTATTCTCATGGACTTGTTCAACTGGTGCAATGACAATGACATTCTCTTGCACCTAGATGTTAGTTTGACGATTTAGAATCATAATAGGATTAGTATCTTATCATTTTTTATTACTTGTAGTTGTGGGACTTTATTATTTATTGGTTTTATTGGGTGATTTCCTTCTCATATTGAGGGGTGGGCTACTGTTTTAGGCATTCTGGAAACAAGATTTAATGCTTGAGAGTTCCTAAAGTTAAAGAGATGAAAAGAAAAAACTAGGGTTTTTGGTCTGTTTGTACTTCTTGTTCTTTGCGTAATGGTAATAAGTGTTGAGAGGTGAGAAGTCTCTTTGTAATCACCATTACTAGTAATTGAGTTGATTGTGCTTTTATTAGTGATTTTTACCCATTTTAGAATTTGCCATGTAAATCTTTTGTCTTGTGTGATTTAGAATGTATTCTTCATTTTTATTTCTCTTGTTTTTCTGGATCCATCTTAATTATTTTTCCAAATATTCTTGAAGTGAGGTAATTTTTTCCCGACACTAGAACCAAGATCGAAACTGAATATGTGAATGGATCTCAGTTCTTGTATTTTGTGAAAGCCCACCTGAATAGTTGCTTATACCTAACAGTTGAGAGATCTTCTTGTGTAAGGGAAGAACTGCGTTGGGAATATCAACTAGGGTTTGTTCACTAGAATTATATCAGCAATATTTTGCCTATCTATTTTGCAAGGAATATTATTTTTTTCAGTTACAAGAAAAAAAAAAAAAACAAAAAAACTCATCATGAAAACAACTTTACCATTACCTTGACAAATTGTTTAGTTCGGGTCCAGGGATGTATGGACGAGATTCTTGCAAGAACGGCCGTCATTAATACAAGGGTAGGGCACTGCCGCACTGGCCTAGCTTCCACTTGTGCAGCTGCATGACCAAAAATTTATTCCAATTAAATGGAACCCAAAATGTCTACTAGGGAGAACTGATGTACCTTAATGCCGCCACATGACAAGCACTATGCTTTGTATCTAAACTAGGTCTATCGCCGTGCCTCTGGCACGGCTCAAAACCTCGAGAGAGAGAGAAAGAGGGCAGGGAGAGAGTGGCCGAGAAAGGGGAGGAGGAGCTGAACAGCTTCACTGACGATGAAGAAGACGAAGAAGAAGAAGCAGAGAGGAGGGCAGGGAGCAGAGGCTTATGTAGCAGGACACATTTTATAAAAGGACAACTCTGCCCCCCGTCCTGAATTGTATAATAGATTTGGTAATAGTTCAACAAGTTTGATCGATGGGATTTTTATTTACTTTTTTGTAAAAAAAAAAAAAAAAAATTAAATATCTCTCCAAAAAGATTAACTTTTGAACTTTAACTCAAATGAGAAAGGGTCAGGATTTGAACTTACAAGTTACAAGTTAATGATAGGCCCCAATCTTATTGACACCCCATCTCAATATATTCAAACTCATTAGACATTTACATTTCGGTTAAAACCATAAAAACAGTATCATGGAGTTTTCTTTACTTTTCAAACAATTAGAGAGACAGAGATAGAGGTGTAAAAAAAGGAGAAGAAGAGAGAGAACGAGGGAGATTTAGAATCAGTTGTCAACATAAATCGACGCCCAACTGTCGATTTACGTGTCTAAAATTGGCATTCAACTGTCGATTTACGTTTTTAAAATTGGCACCCAACTGCCAATTTATAATTTTTATAGTTTTAAAGAAAAAAATAACTCAACATGTCGATTTATGTCCAACTTTAGGCGATGTGATGTCGATTTTCTCTAAATAGAACGGACTTCCAGGGTCGATTCATAGTTTTTTAACGAAAAAAAAAAACTGTTTCAAAATTGAAATTTTCATTTCAAAGCTACAAAATATTCGAAACTTGTCGGAATACCTTTTAAGGAAGTGATTGATGATGATTTAGAGCATTGGAAGACCTAATACTGCCTTCTACCAAATTTTCTTGAATTTCTTCCTTCATTGAAGGATTTCGGTGAAACAAGTACTCGTTCCCAATCCTAAGAGGTTGGACGAGATGACTTTGATTCTCTGTTCTAGTTTTGTAATTTCCGAAAATCTCAACTTGAAGAGTTGACGCGGAGTTGAAAGAGGTAGGGTAGGGTATCTTGGTTTTGAAAGGAAAAAATTTTACAAAATGAAGTGTTTGACCAAAATGGGGACTGCCACAAGTAATTGTATGGTCAAACTTAATTGACAAAGTCTAACTTAACGGGGCATGCCTATACGATTATAGGGGTGCCTTTAAAATTAACCATTGCTTTTTTGCCACTAATTAGCGGCAGTCCCATGAAAAAATGTTCGTTAATTTTTACCACTAACTAGTATCAATTAGTGGTAAACTTTTAATTTTGGGTCTCCAACTTATTAATGGATTTTTGGCCCAAAATAAAAGTTTGCGTCTTACTATATATACTTAGTGGTGAAAAATAAATAGAATTTTGTGTAGACCTGCCACTAATTAACGGCAAAAAAATCACCCTCGTAGTCTTGCTTGTGCGGATGAAATTGAAGGTAATATTTTATAATTTCTATTGAAAAAAAGAGAAGAAAAGAAAAACCTAAATATTGCACCCTTTGTTTCTAAAGATGCCCATCATTTAAAAAGGCCTAGAAAAAGAAAAAAAATTCTTCTTAGGCGTGGAAGACCACTTGTTAGAGTGGTTAGAAACATAATTGTTCAAATTATAGGTCCAGGTTTCGAATCTCACAACAGGAAATCATCTTTAAATTAAGTCTAATTCAAAAAAAAAAAAATCTTCTTTAGGCCACAACTCAGGCGTCGATCTTATACTTACTATTGGTATTTTTTTAAATATAAAAAATCAAACTTATTTTTAAAATTAGACACCATACTTTACAAGAAGATTTAAAAAGGAAAAAAAAAAAAGAAAAGAAAAGAAGACTCAATACACAAATGAAAAATCTTATGCTGGTAAGCGTTATAATGAAACAAAAAGGACTTCAAGCCCAAATTCATGCAAATATTTTTCTTAATAACAATAGTATAATAATTAAAAAAGTGGAGGTAAATACCGTAGCAATTTCGTACTGTTTGTCAGTGTCACTTGTTCCAGTGCCTTCCTTTAGATAAACGGACCCTACCCTACTCTTGGAGAATGATGAATTCTATTGGACGGTACAGTAAGAGGAAAAGAGTTGAAGGGTGTTGTACTGTTCGCTGACGGCTGATTGACATCGTGGACTGGAGTTGTTCTTCTTCACCTTTCCCCCCCTTCAAACGTGGCCGTGGGTTCCATTATTACCATCCATGGAGGAATTTGAATCTTATGCCAAAATCTTTATCTTTTTGTGGGTAATTGACGGCTTCTTGTGACACCCAAAATTCTTCCTGTCAATCTACTGAAACAAAAAACAAAAAAAAACTACCGATCTGGACGAGTTTTTTAGAGTTTACCTGATCCTGATTAGCCGGTCAGTCAGAGTGCTAAGTTTCTGGGTTCACAGTGAACCAATAATCCTCAAAACAAACCCATCTCTAACACAAGTATTACATCAACAATAACAAATTTTAAATTGGTTTCCTGTTCATAACCAAAAAAAAAAAATGTTAGCCTGACTTGAACCAGCAAAATGTTTCTAAAAAGACTTTCAGAAAGTTTAAATGGGAAGGGCCTTTGGAAACAACCCGGAGCTAAAAACTTTGAGAAATCGTTCCTAAAGCATCACTGTGACAAGAAAATTGCTAATAGAAATTCTGTAAGAATAGATCAACATATCTATTTTCACAGAAATCCTTACAGAATTTGTATTCGAAGGTGGATGTGTGAATTAATTGCAGGGGATTCTCCGTAAATCATAGGCTTCCACACTTTCACAGTTGAATTTGAACTTCTGTAAGGGTTTCTATAAGAAATCTATAAGAATAGAAACTTGTTAATCATGCCACAAAATTCAGAATTTAACAGTGCTTCACGATTTTGAGCAGTAACATACGTGAACAAAATCACCAGAAACTGGACTAAAATATTTAACTAAATTCTGAAACAAAAGTAATGAAAAACAGAGATAGACTTGGTTTGTGTGCTTCAGTACTGTTGGAAGGAATATGGTTAATTATATAAGAAGAGATTTGTGTGAAATTTGAGCCAAAGATCTTTGTCACCCTTTGATTTTAAGAAAGTCGGTGAGAATCCTAAAGTCAATGATTTCCAACAAATAATGTTTAATATGGCTCCATCGCGTGGAGATGCAGGAGACATAATGCATATACCGAATGATGATTCTTCTTTGCAGACGTAAGACAACAAGCGAAACGACTTATAAGAGTTTAATGCTCTATCAGTCAAACCCAAAGGAACCACCAGATGAACAGGTCCCACAATTATGATTTTAAAAAAATAATTATTTCTATAAACTAATCGAATTTTAATAAAAGATTCTGCATCTAAAATTCAACGCAGACTTTTAAAAATGCCAACAAGAATATCTTTTTCATGAATTAGTCTCCAACCTACTTTAGCAAGTAAAATTAAATTATACTTATTAAGATTTCTAAAATCTAGACCTCCACTTTTCTTAAGTTTACAAAAGAATCCTAAACTTTCAAGTATAATCCTTTTTTTCTTCTTTCAATTTTTTTTTCCACCAAAACTCCCTTTGAAGAGAAGTGATTTTTTTTTCTTTTTTTTGTAATTGACTTTCGCTCTCATCCTTGTAGGATTCGAGTGGGCATGACACAAATATTCCTTTGTGACTTGGTGGCGGGGGTTAAGTACAATGTTGTAGCACGACTTTTTTTGGTATTGATTTTCAATTGTTCACCCATCACCCACTTACAAGTAGGGGTGTCAACGAGACGGTTCTGGATCGGAACCTAAAAGTTCATCTCGTTAATATGAAGTGGTTCCGGATCCTTTCGGTTCCGGTTCTGGAACTTCAATTGGTGGTTCCGGATCCGATACCGCTAGGATCTGCGGGTACCCGCGGGTACCCGATACCCGTTTTTAATTTTTCACATAAAATCTATTTGTATTTTATATTTTCGTATTCTATTCAATTATAAAATTTATTTTATTATGAAATTTGTTATATAATAGTCATTAGTTTCTTTTTTTAATTAAAAAATTAAAAAATTATTGTATAATAGTAAATTAAACTAAAAATTTATAAAATTTATACGGAACCGGGTACCCGTGGGTACCCATTGGGTTGATCTGAAATTAAACGGATCCAAAACGGGTAGATTCGAAATGGATCCTAAATTTATCTGATCCACAAAATGAGGTCCTTGAACCGCAAAAAACGATTCCGGTACCGGTTCGGTTCTGGGTAGTTTGGTACCCATTGACACCCCTACTTGCAAGTTTAGGCGAGCAACACCACCCAATCCTAATCCTGAGGTGGGAGCCAGGATAGGCTGTTTAGGAATATTACGATTGCATGGTGTAGCTCACCCATCTTTGGAGTGGGTGAACAAAATCACACTCCATGTCCTTCCCGTCTCATAAAGATACTCTATAACAGAGAGCCACGCGTGGAGAATAAGGGAGATGGATATTTGAAAAACGGAGACTTAGAAAGGAATAATTTTAGGTTTGACGCAAATCACTATGACAAATGTTCGAGATGGCAAAAGGAAGACTAATTCGAATATGAAGATTTAAAAGTCAGCAAGTTAGTCAAATATTGGAACATATAACTGGTACGTACTACTTCTTACTTTCATTCATCACTTAAATAAGAGATTACATAAACAACCCACAACTCTAAATCTCAATAAATAAAGAGAGAATATCTCTCTAGTTATTCACGTATGGGACACCTAATGTGGACCGATTCAAACTAACTAAACCCTATCTAAAGACTCTAAACCAAATAACCCACGTTACAACCCAAATCCCTAATTATTACAAGCGTTTACTCTAGTTTAATCCCATGTCATGATCAAATCATATAATTAAGAAAAAAAAGTAAAATAGTATCACCTCCAGTGTACAAAAAAATAAACAAACTAATCTAATAAAAACAGAAACTAATAAAGAATCATCAAAATAAAAAAAAATAAAAAAAAAACTAATAAAGAGAGAGAAAGAGAGAACATAACATTAATTTGTTTCACTCATCGATCCTACAAAGAACCAAAAATACTGAAACAAAAACAAAGAAATTAGATGGGTTTAAAACAAACTACTACTAATAATAATAATAATAATAATAATAATAATAATAATAATAATANACAAACTAATATAATAATAATAATAATAAATTTTTTAAAATGATCAAGATAGTGAATAGAGAACATACTATCAATTTGCTTATCTTATGATCCTACAGAGAACCAACAAAAATAAAAATAATTAGCAAAAAAATATTGAAAGAAAAACATGGATTGATGATGGATGAGTGAAATTGTGGGAGAGATTTTGTGATAAATGTGGGGGACCGTTTTTTTTGGTAGAAAGGGAGAGTTGTGAGAGAATCATGAGCTAGAGAAAATCGTGGAATAAGGAGAAAATCTTGTGTTTCAAATTTAAAAATAATTTTTATAAAAGAGATAAAAACGTGGGTAGAGAAGAGAAAGGAAGTTGGAGAGACTCTAGGAGGAGATTGACTTTGTGGTAAATGCGGTTTTACACTATAATGGAAAGACTAAAATACTTTTTTACCAAGGGTAAACTGTGACTATTTTGTCCCTTATAGTTTTGCGTAAATTTTGTGAACAAATAATTTTTCTATGGGTACTAAAAGTAAAAACTTCAAAAAAGACCATTCTCTTAATTAATAGTATAGATTAATAATAATCCTACAAAATCTACTAAACCAACTTTAAAAAATAACTAGTAACAAAATTTAAAAATATGGACCGTAACACATGCATGTACCCTACAGCTAAAAATATGTGAAATAAGTGGAAGACTACTTGTTAGAGTGGTTGGAAACATGGTTGTCCAAATTGTAGGTTCTGGTATCGAGTCTCACAAAAGGAAATTCATCTTTAATTTAAATCCAATTCAAAAAAAAAATGTGAAACAAAGTATTGAGATTTTTGTTTGAATAGTTTATCTAAGAGATAACAAATCGAAAAATGAAGAAATAAAGTCGTCAAGAGAATCTATCTAAAGCCAGAGCGAGGTCACTCAAAACCAGTCTAAAAATACATTATTTTTCATTTAGACGAGAGTTTATCACGATTATAGAAAATACAAAAAAGTTCCCATACCAAAACAACATTTTTTTTTTAATGATAGGAATATCCAGACTTTTTAGAACACCGTCGAGGTAGTGCCTTCCTCTTATTAAGATCAAAACAACTTTTACTAATCGTTTATCGGGTTAAAGAATAGGAAGAGCGTGCGTCACCAGACATTAATGAATAGTTTAAATACAAGACGATTATACTAAAATTTTTTAGTTGCGACATTTTAATTTTAATTAACGTTCACGTAACTCATCTAATTAATCTTTATTTTCTAGTTAACCCTGTGGACCAAGGTCTAATCTAAACTCTAAAGTCGATTTAATAGATATTTCTAATTTAAAAAAAAAATTAAATTACACTTATAATTATATTTTTATTTATATCTTAAAAATGGAAGAGAAAGTGAAAAATCTACTTATATCTAAGGGCAGTAACTGTAGCATGAGAGGGAGAGACGAAGTTTCTATGGAGGTCGCCTTGTTTAATATAGAGAAGAAAAGTGTAAGTGCATGGTTTGCACTTGACTAATCCACGGGGCCCTGTAGATAAAGTGGCCGCCTAAGAATCCCCCAGATAGCCTTGAGAGGATTCGAGCTGGTGATCTATGGGAAACAAACTCATGGTGGTGGGAATTCGTCATCAACTGCTGAGCTGATTCAGCTGAACCCAACTTTATTTTATTCAAAACGGAATTTTGATTTATGGAGTCGGACTTTGCTAATGCAAATTTTTTTTTTTATCAATCCCTAGTGCAGTTTTAAGTTTAAGACTTATTAAACCAATTATAGTATTAGCTAGGCCCTAGGTACGAACTAATTGCTTTGAAATCGCATTTGCTGATAACTATGAAATTGCTCTTAACTGCCCGCTTGCCACATTATAGTTTGCTGGAAAAGATAAAGATGCCAGCCATACTTTAAAAAGAGCTGACCAAGATTCAATCTGCATCTTTATTCCTACATTACATGTGGGGTTCTAGTGAAGTTGATCTAAAAAATCATATAGGTTGAAGATGTTATTTTAATTATGTTGATCATCTTCACAAAATTTTTTTCCATCATTCGATGATTAGAAATAACTAAAAATCAACTATGATCGAATTATTCATTTTATCGTTAATATTATTCAATCGATGATATATTTACAAATTTCAGAATGGGTTAATTTTTTTTAAAATGATCTACATGATAAAGAGAAATATTATAGCTTAAAATCAGTCAACTAAGTCATCTCTACATTCAATATTCAATAAAACTTTTTGGACTGACCATTTTACAAAACTGGATGCTTATGTGGCAGGGTGGGACCCACCAATTTTTCCATTCCAAAAGTGTTATGAGGGATTTCTAACGTAGCGTCAGGCATTGTTTTTGTAAAAGCCTCTCCGTCGAAAAAGCGAGTCCAAATCTTCTGTCCCAAAATTCCCGTCCCTCTCTGTCCCTTAACTAATAAGATGACACATGTCCTCCACTTAATCTAATTTAACTACTAACTTAACACCGTTTAACTTTGTTATTTTACTTCACCTCCATGGAAGAATAATGCCAAAACAAAAAGACCCTAGGTGCTAGTCGTGAAAACGCCTTCAACAACTCAATATGAGATTTGATTATTAAAGGGTAGGAACATCTTCAGCAACTCAAACCATCGATGCTAGTCATGAAAACGTCCTTCCAATCAGATATCCATCCCAAGATGCCCTAGGTTCATCCAACGAATACCGTAGATCACTTCACAGTAGGGTTTAACGGGTAATCTCTCATCTTTATTCATAAACCCACCTAAAAATACTACCTCTAATTCAAAAACTTTAGTAAAACCCTCAACTCCCAAGACTTTGAATGAAACCCTCTAAGATTTTATAAAACCCTATAGTCTATTTGGACAAGGGATTTTGTAAGGACCGAAGATTTTGAGGAAAAATATAACATGATTTTTCAACTAAATCTCTGGTCCCCACAAAATCCCTCTCTCAAATCCCTTGTCCAAACAGACTATTAGTGTAAGTCGGGAAACATTTATCTCAACGATGGAACTAACTTCTTTGATCAAATGCTCCTTATGCAACACACTCCCCCAATTTCAACATTTAATTTAATATTAGGAGAAATTGCTATAATCAAACACTATATTTCGGTAATTTCTCTCCGTAAAATAATGAACTTCATTTCATTACCCTAAACATTCTAATCTACTATTGTTTCAATTAAAATCGGGTTTGTTCAAGTTTAGATATCTTTGGGGAAATTCTCATACTATAATTTTCATGATTAAAGGTTTCTGTATTGAAGAAAAAATCGACGATGAGAAAGAGGAAGGGACGTCCAAATATTTGGCTTTTTTTTTTTAAAACTTTTATTAATCTTTTTAAGATAACAAAGTTAGACGGTGTTAAGTCATTAATTAAACTAGCCCCTATATCCCGTGGAGCTTCGTTAAAAAAAAAAACTTAAATTTTTTATTAGATAATTAGAAAATTTAGTTGTTTTAGATTGGGTCAAGTGTTTATAATGTAGGTTTTTTTAACCCATACCTAAGAGAGAGGGTTTTGTTAATACAATAATAGATAACAAATTGGGTCATATGTTTATAATGTAGAATTTTTTAACCCACACCTAAGAGAGAGGGTTTTGTTAACCCAAGGCTTTTCCTATAGTATATTACAAGTATTGATAGCCGTGCTAAGCACGGGCAGTTCTAAATAAATTTCTTCATTTTTTATTTTCTTAAAAACTGATTTTTTAAAATAATTTTTCTTAAAATATTATTTTCTAATAAGTGATTTTTGAAAGTATTTTTAAAAAATTCCCAAATATATCTCAAGATATATTTTGATAATTTTTTTTAAAAAAATTTTTTTTACCAAAAATCTGTTGAAAAAAAGAATCTCAAACTAATTTTGACAAAATTCATAGGAGAATATCATAAAGAAAATAAATGAGTGTTGGTAGTTTTAATTTTTTTAATTGAATACTATTATGAATGTTAAAGAATGGATTTGAAGATAATTAAGTAGGAAAAAATTGTAGAGAGATTTAAGGGAGTGATAGGCTTTAGAGCATCTCCAATGCAAATGTGCTCTGCTTCCTATGTGGCATGGCTCTCAAGAGATCCTCTTGAGACTTGCTTCCTATGTGGAGAAAAAAGTTCCACAATTTATGTTAAAAAAAAAAAATGCATCTCCAATGCAAATGTGGTGTGGTTGTTAGTTTTGCCTATGTGGCATTTAATTAATTAAATAATTAATTTTTTTAGTTGTAAAAAAGAAAAGAGAAAATAAAATCTTTAACAAGATTTGCTAAAAAAGATGAGAGAGAATAATATATTTAACTGAATTTACTGACTAAGATGGGAAGACATCCTCTTGGTGAACCCCTAGAACAAGAGGATGGACTAGAGGATGTCTTCCCAACTACCTGTCACATCATCTTCACATTAGATGAGCACATTTGCATTGGAGACGATTTTAAGAAAAAATTGGATGTGCTTCCTACGTGGCACACCACTTTTAAGCAGACCATGTTTGCATTGGAGATGCTCTAAGAATAAATTGGATGTGCTTCCTACGTGGCACACCACTTTTAAGCAGACCATGTTTGCATTGGAGAGGCTCTTAGTGTGAAATATCCAGATTGTCCAATTTTGAAGGGCAAAAAGTTACAATAATATCCCTATATATTTTTAAAAAATAAAATATTTTCAAGTGTTTTGAATGCAAAAAACCTCAAAAAAGACAATTGACTTAATTAGTTGTATAGATAATTGTATAGATTGGTGACGATGGTGTCCCCACGATTTAGATTATCCTCATAAAAAATTATTATGACGTTTTATAAAATAAATGGTAAAAATATATGGATCATCAATTATCGTTAAAATTAACCACATATAAAGATCAAAGGAAATGATGTATTTTAGACAAATTCCACTTTCCACTTAAATATAAAATAAGTTTATCAAAATACAAATTACAAATTTAAAAACTAAAAAGGAATTCCTCAACTTTCTAACAATTTTTTTTTAAATATATATTACAAAAATCGCCCTTAATAGTCCCCATTTTGTTCATGATCATCAATGGTGTAACTGTTTTCGAATTACAAATAAAACAGAAACATGAAAACGAAGAAGATGATGTAGCTCCTAAACCTGCGGAACACACATATCAAAAAAACTTAACTAACAACTAAAAACCTTAAAAATATTTTAAAAGTATGATAATAATAAGATAAACGCAAAGAAATCTGCATGGCGAAAAGAAAATTTTCTAATTGACATATATTTAGCTATAAAAAAACTAATACCAATGGTTGAATAAAGATTCCAAAAACAAATACTTCAAATAAACAATCTGAAAAATATAGTATTAGCTGTTGAGGTTATGCCCTAAAAAAAATATGTTTGACATCTATGGTTACTTGGTTTATCGTTAATTTAATTAATCATATTTAACATGCATGGTGAGATTATTATTTTCGATGAATTATTCATATATAAGTGTTATATATGGAGAGAGATATAATTCATTGGTGAATTTTTTGTTCTTAGTCTAGATAACTACACGTTATTGGGAAGACTATAATATACTAAAGTTAATCATGTAAGTGATGTGATGTATCTCTATCACAGAAGTAGAGACTTTTAGACTTGTATATTGATGTATTTCGAATACATTGAACCGGATCGTCGAAAAATACTTTATATTTTATGTTAGCATATTTAAAGTATTTTTACACTACTTTAGGTAAAAGTTCTTAATCCTGAGAATGTATATACCCTATATGTAGGTTATAGTTATTTTGTTTTGCAAACAGTGAGGTCAATTGATGAAAACGTGATCCAATATTCTGAGCAAAATGGATAACTGTGATCTCATGTAGTAGGATTATAATATTCAACATGGAATCTACTTTAGAGATATTCACTTAAGTCAATGTACATAATATTATTCTAAACTGGCGAGTGATCTTCTAAAATGTTTAGAAGATTATTAGAATAAATATTGTATTAATGCATTTGATGGTTAAGGGTAAATAAGTAATCACCATAATGGTGCTGACTTGTAAATGTTACAAAACCAGAGGGTTTTTACGAATATCAGAAACAGTGGAGGAACTATTTACAAATTAAGTAGTGGGAGGGTTTTATATTAATTCCACTAAATCTAGAGGGTTCAATTACAAGTCCTTGTTGGACCAACTTGTAATTATTATTTTAGTTCTTAATTTTATAAGAGTTATAAAAGAATTAGGAAACTAAATTAATTAACTAGATTTTAGTGGGACCCAATTTAAATCTAATTTAGAGTTGTAGTAGGGTTAGGTTGGCCTCCCTTATATATACATAAGGGAGAGACAATTTTTGCAAGGACCACCCCTAGCAAAAAAGTGGGCTCCATCCCCTCCCTCTCCATTAATCCTAATTACTTCTAAGCATCAAAAAACCTTAGCCTCCATTAATACAAAAACTAGGGTTTAGTTTTGAGGAAGAAGGAGAAATAATTTTGAAGATCCGTTCCGGTGGATTGAAGCAGGAAGAAGAGAACTTCAAAATAGTGTCTTCATCAATCACGCTTCAAAGGTAATAGTCATCCAACCTTTTTAAGATTCTTAACAGCGATTAAGAAACATATGAGATCTAGGAAATAGTTTAAAACTAATTTTAATTCCGCTGGCAGTTTAAATTAAAAGAAAAATGACACTTTTGAGTTAAAAACATTTAAAATATCTTCATCCAACACCTCCTCAAAAGCATTAGTAGGCAAAATCGCTTGTTTGATCTCAAATATCAACTGATAGAGAAGACATGGTGAATGTGAAGTAGAGATATAATAGCAAGTGTGACCCTTTATTGTTTACAAACATGGCTTAGCATGACTACGTACAGATCCTATGGAGAAACTGTTCATCCAAAAAGTAATAAGTAATTTTTAATAAATTTTTAAAATTAAGAATCCAAATGTAGTTGGAGAAATGCTAGTTAAGAGAAAAAATTCTAAATAAAAAAAATTAGTAGGGGATCTGGAAAAGAATATATGAATCAAACCTTGCTTTTTGATCGTATATTAACGGAACCTTATCATGGATCTTACTGTAGGATTCGAAATCGAAGCAGCCTGCATTCTTAATCAAATTTACAAAATATAAGAACAACAATAACAATAACAATAACAATACCAACAAAGAAATGAAGAAATCTATAGTGCAAAACTGGTGATAGTGTTGAGAGTTTTTCACATTTTATAGGGGCAATGACTGATAGGTTGCCAAATTAATGTGGGAAATCAATTGATGACAGTTTTATTTTCTTGATTAGTAATATTTATAGATTTATTGGTGATAAATTAATTCATAGATTTGATTAGAGATAATTAATCACATTAATGAAGGAGATTAATTTAAGTATTTTTGTTTTAAAGAGAGTGAAACCCAAAACGTTTATAAGCAAGCAAATACTACATTTTAAAAGATTTCTATATGTAATTTATTTTGTAATAAATGTGTTGTAAATAATATGATTTTAAGAGAAAGTGGTCATGGACCTTAAGGTACCGCATTATAACTTGGAGAAAGGACGTAATTTGGTTTTGAAATTTTGGTTACCAGCCCAATGGAGAGAATTTATTAAAAAGAAAGTGTGTTAATGGCAGTAATTAAAAGGGAGAACGGATCCGTGTACAACCTTATTTGTACATCGTTATTTTTACATTAGTTGTGGGGTCCACATGGTGAGAAAACAATGGTTAATTTTTTGTGAGAATGATCTACAAGATGAGTAGAACATCTTTACCAAAAATCATATCATTCTAAAATTTTTACCCTCATAAAAAATTAATGGGAATTTGATTAAAAATTAAAGGTGAACAATGAACGATGAGAAAAAAAAGTCAATTTTTAATGGGACTACCAATTTTAGAATGATTTGATTTTTGGTGAGGATGATCTACAAGGTGAAGAGAACATTATCAAAAAATATAAGCCCTTAGATCAACAACATGTAGGCCCCACATGTCACTATACATATAAAATGTACAAATAACACTGTACTCGGATCCGGACTCATTAAAAGGAGCCCATTATGTATTTATCCTTTTTTATAATAGCTTATTATAAAATTAATGGGATGAAATTGTGACAATTAATACAAAAACTCATACCATAATTGGTTATGGTATTTAAAATGGCTAATTAATTAATTTTGTAATTGTTNTTAAAAAGAAAGTGTGTTAATGGCAGTAATTAAAAGGGAGAACGGATCCGTGTACAACCTTATTTGTACATCGTTATTTTTACATTAGTTGTGGGGTCCACATGGTGAGAAAACAATGGTTAATTTTTTGTGAGAATGATCTACAAGATGAGTAGAACATCATTACCAAAAATCATATCATTCTAAAATTTTTACCCTCATAAAAAATTAATGGGAAGTTGATTAAAAATTAAAGGTGAACAATGAACGATGAGAAAAAAAAGTCAATTTTTAATGGGACTACCAGTTTTAGAATGATTCGATTTTTGGTGAGGATGATCTACAAGGTGAAGAGAACATTATCAAAAAATATAAGCCCTTAGATCAACAACATGTAGGCCCCACATGTCACTATACATATAAAATGTACAAATAACACTGTACTCGGATCCGGACTCATTAAAAGGAGCCCATTATGTATTTATCCTTTTTTATAATAGCTTATTATAAAATTAATGGGATGAAATTGTGACAATTAATACAAAAACTCATACCATAATTGGTTATGGTATTTAAAATGGCAAATTAATTAAGTTTGTAATTGGTCATGATCATTTTAACGGCCAATTTTAAAGGGTTGTCAGTTTGGAATCTCTATGGATAGTGATATAATTTATTTTCTTTAAATTTGGTATTGAATATTGTTTATAACAACTAATTATAGAATGTCAATTAATGTACGTATTTAAAAATAAATGTGTTTGACGTGGCAAACTTCTTTTGATGTGGCACTCTAAGAGAATAGAGTGCCACGTGGATAGAAGAAGCTGCCACGTCATATTCTTCAGCTATAGTAATATAGTATAGACTAGCCCCCATATTCCGTGCAAGGCACGTGGGCTTCTTTTTAAAAAAAAAATTTTGAATTTTTTATTAGATAATTAAAAAATTTAGAATTTGAAAAAGGCTTCTCCCATAGTGTATATACTAGCCCCTATATCCAGTGCAAGGTACGGGGGCGTTTTTTTTTTAAAAACAATTAAATTTTTTTATTAGATAATTAAAAAATTTAATTGTTTTAGATTGTGCCATATGTTTATTATGTAAGTTTTTTTAACCCACACCTAAAAGAGAAGGTTTTGTTAACCTAATAATAGATAATAGATTGTGCCATATGTTTATAATATATGTTTTTTAACCCACACCTAAGAGAGAGGATTTTGTTAAGCCAAAAGCTTCTCCTATAGTGTATTACTAGCCCCTATATCCCATGCAAGGCACGGGGGGCTTCTTTTAAAAAAGAAAATTTTAAATTTTTTATTAGATAATTAGAAAATTTAGTTGTTTTAGGTTGGACCACATGTTTATAGTTTTGCAAAACATTTTGCATACTTTGTAATACAATTCTTTTTTTAAAGAAAAAATATTATTGACTGGTCTCATTTTAAAAATCTCAATGTAAGATTTCCAAAAATATAATTTTTATTAAAAACTGATTTGTATTTTAAAAGTTATATCATTTTTTGTTTTAAAAACAAAATAAAAAAGTGAGTTGGTGCTTACTGCTTGTGTATTTATTGTTAGAGTATTTTTATCCAGCAAAATACACATGTGTGGTTTTTCACTTTTTTGGACTAATCTGTCATAATATTTTTAGCTGAGACTGAACCATCATATTAACCCTCAAAGAGGACTGAACTGTCGTTCTCCCTATTGATTTTTGGTGAGGATGTTTTCCTAACCATGTAGATAGTCCTCACCAAAAATCAACCCATACTAAAACTTTTAATTCCAGAAAAGAAGTTGATGGCCCATGGGTCTTTGGCTGCCTAACGATTGTGCACCCCTCTCATAATCTTAAAGGAGTTCGGGTTGAAAGTTGGTGGTGATTTCCTTAGCTCGTTGATGGTAGCTTTGATCTGATCGATTGGATGTTCTTGGTGGTATCTCTGCGCTTCTCACACGCCTAGTATCATGTATGTATGCCGTTAAAAAAAATATCTTGGGCAATAGACCCTTTCTTTTAAAAATAAAAAAATAAGAAAAATTGATTTAATTTTAAGGGAAATTGAGTAGTCCATTTTACCATAGATTTCCAACTAACATTTCATAGGGTTATAGATTGATTTTTTGTGAGGATGGTTTACACAGTGAAGAGAGAATCCTAACAAAATATCAACGAAAAATTGTGCACTCACCCCATAAAAATTACCCGTTGATGTAGAACCATTGAATTTAGAGATAGGGAGAAGTTAGATGTCACACCCCGATTTTCAGTACTCTAAATCCGACCCGATTCGCCGAGTCCAAAAACCAAGGCCTGATTAGTGTAATAGATGTGTAAGTAAAAATAATAAATAAAACTCATTTACTTTACTTTTGAAAGACAATGAATTTAAAAATATTTTATTAATGGTCTACTTTAGTCAACATTAGTTATCTTAAAGTTAGGCCCAAGTCAACCAAGTCAATGTAAAGGTCAACTTAAGTCTCTAGCTAAGTCAAAGTCAATTCAAGTCAACCAATATTTAGGTCAATGCCCATTGACTTGTCAAAATCAATCCAAGTCAAAGAAAAATAAAAATGTAATGTTTTAAAAATAATTTTCATATCAACTGCGCACAGTTGAGTAAAATAGATGTATCTACTTAACCGTAAATCCAAATTTTACAAATAAACTCATTCTAAAAACTAGATTCACAGATATACAATTTTATCAGAAATAGTCCGAGGCCAATTCTGAATATAAAGGGCCCAAATATACATCCTAAGTACTAATACGGACGTGTAAAAACTCAGAAAATATAATTTCAACTTTTTAACAAT
>MVGT01000945.1:152358-165031 GCA_002174775.1 Macleaya cordata | reverse complement strand
TTTTAATTAATTAATTTTTTTTTAGAGATAACTCTCTTAAAGTACATTATAAGTTTCTATGCATATTACCATGCATATAAAAAATTTATTTTTCAAATCAATACTCATCCAAATGGGCATACTTTTATACTAACTTAATTATGTTAGTTAAGTGTGGAATATTCACACTATGGAATTTCTTGGGGTATTACATTAGAGCCCCATTCATTCTCTTTCTAAATTTAAGTGGTTCCATATTAGCTGATTATTTTCATGGGTGAGAATGATCGAGCATGTGAGTGTAAAAGTACTCAAAATCAACCTTCAGATCATCTATGCATGTGCTAGCCCAATCAAAAGTTGGTTGAAAATTAATTGTAAAATGTATGTTTAGAAAGATTCAAATCTTAAGCAATTTTTCACTGGGGTTAATTTTTTTTCTTGAAATGCTTCCATTTTATCAAGCGTGATCCACACAGTGAGGAGACCATCTTTGCACAAAAACAGCCCTTGGGTCATCCCACTAAAGGCCCCCAGCTAGTTGTCAACTGATTGTAAAATAAGTTTGATGTTAATAAAAGACTAAGTAGGGTGCTAGTAAAGTTTCTCAAGAAAATGGGTGTTTTGAATTAGACCATTTATATTTTCATACAATTTTTAACTAAATCCACACAATTTAAATTTGTGATGTCAGTGCCATACAACCGACAATATAAAATAGCTTGTGGGTTATGTATGGCCGACAACATTTGGTTTGGCGGTTCTAGGTTGCCGACAGATCAATTTATAAAATTTGTACTGTCAGTTCTGGGTTACCGACGAATAATTTAGCCAAAAATTGTGTGATGTAGTAATTTGTTGTGTGGAAATATCCGCAGCCTTTGAATTATTGTCACAATTAAGGTACTCGTGTTTGATTAGTAAAAAATGGGGTAGTTATTTCTAATTTCGGAATAAGTCAGAAATACTCAAAAATATTAATCATCATAAATTCCGTATCAATAATCATCCACCGTGCAAAATTCCATACTAGTCCCACAGTCCTACTTAAAACTCTTATTTCCTATATGAAGCAGTAGTCCAACTTCAACTCGACTAAGAAAGCAAAGCTTGCTTAAACAGTTACAGAATAGAGATTAATTATATTTTTATCAGGAGTTTCTATTTTCACTCTCCTAATTTGTTAAGGATTAAGAACTTCCCAACATGTATAAAAACTGACAGACCCTCTCCTCAGCGATTCATTGTGAAAGTTAGAGAATCAAATAATTGTCTTAATTTCAAGAGACTTGTGAGTTTTTGTAGAGAGAGAAAGAAAACAGTTTTGATTAAGCATGGCTTCAGAAAATAGAAGCATTGATGCTGAACTATTCATTCCAATGTTCCTGACCGATGGAATTCGCAAAGCCGTTCAAGTTGCAGAGTCTTTGGAGATTGATTGCTCTAAAGTAGGCGAACGAGTAGATAATCTCTATCAAATGCTCTTATATGCTTCTTGTATCGTCAATGCTACTCCTTCTATCTACCAACGTCCCCTTCGTCGCATCCTTCCTGAAATCTCCAAAAACCTTTCGCGCGCTCTAAAATTTGTCCGAAAGTGTGGGAAAACCGGCATCCTCCACCACTTCACCATTATCACCGCCTCCGATTTCCAAGAGATCTACCACCTTCTGGACGCCTCTCTTGCTGATTTGAATTGGATAATCACCGTCTTTGAGTATTGTTCCAGTGACCAGGACTCCATCGCGGTTGGTCTCCCACCCATTGCTGCTAAAAACCCCATCCTCTCCTTGGTTTGGTCTTTAATTTCTTCAACTCAAATGAGTTCTTTGCGTAATCGCATTGAGGCTGCCAAAGAACTCGCCTCTTTGGCATTTGAAAACGACCGCAACAAAAGAATTATCGTAGAAGAAGGTGGTATTTCTCCATTACTGAAACTACTGCAGGAAGGACCTAATTTTGATGCTCAAACTGCCGCTGCATCGGTTCTCTGTAGTTTGGCTACTGATCAAGATGCAGTCCAGAAGATTGTGGGTGAAATGGGGATTCCAATAATTGTTCAGGTTCTTACCAATTCTGTAATGAGAGTTCAAGTTCATGTTGCGAATTTGATTTCCATAATGGTGGAGAGTAACTCAGTTGCTCAGGAGGAGTTTGCCAGAGAGAATGCAATTGGTTTGCTCGTGTCATTGCTGTCCTTCGGGACATTCGCTAGAAAAGCCAAACTTACTGAATCCACTAGGAGCACGAATTTTCGTTCTCTGCCTACGATTAGTGAAGAGTTCGAATTGAATTCGTCTATGCAATATTGTGAAAAGAGGAAGAATGAAAATCCAGACATGAAACTCAAGCTTAGGATTAACTGTTCCAAGGCTCTGTGGATGCTCTTGAGAGGAAGTACATCAAACAGCAAGAGGATTATTGAGACGAAAGGACCATTTTTTTTGGCGAAACATGTTGAGGGGAAAAAAGGAGAGTTTCAGTTAAATTGCTTGATGTCAGTGATGGAGATAGCTAAAGCTGCAGAATTTGATACTGATATTCAAGCAGCTCTCAAGAGTAATTCAGATGCTGTTAAAACAGTTGTTGATCAACTTCTAAAGGTATTGGAAGAAGAATACAGATCTTCATTTCGAATTGCGGCCATTAAATCCATTGGGTCTTTAGCTCTTATCTTCCCTGAAAAGGAAACCAGGGTCATTGATCTTCTAGTGGAAGAACTCGACCAAGACCACCCAGAAATCGCTATCGAAGCCATTATTGCTCTGGGAAAATTTACTAGTTCAGAGAATTACCTCTCAGCGCAGCATTCGAAGGCCATTGTCAGGTTAAATGGAGTTCCACCATTGATGAGACTAGTGAAGGTGAATGAAAATTCTATGTTGCATGGGTTAATTCTACTCTGTTACTTGGCATTGCACAAAGAATGCAGTGGAGCTTTGGAGAAGGCAAAAGTACTATCTGCTCTGGAAGTTGCAACTCATTCTTCAGTGGCTAAGAATCCTTTGTTGGGAAAATTGATACCCAAAGCCATTTACCATCTTAAGTTCTACCAGGCGGGAATTGAGCCTAATATGTATAGAATCAGTTCAGGAAAATTTGAAGAAAAGGTTGGATTGAAGACCTATGCATTATTGGGGTGCTCCTCTGTGTGAAAAGTTTTGCATATCCAATGAAATGGGTCTTCATGCATTGTAGAAATTCATCAACTTAACTTAGATGACTGGATATACAATAGTACTACATTCATTCTTTTATTGTTATACACACCTGTTGTTAATATTTGCAAGTTTATCAATAGAATTTTTTTTTTTTCATTTCTTTAATATGTCAGTTTTCTGTTGGGATCATAGCCTTATTATGTCTTACCCTTTTGATGATTTATTGGTTTTGTTTTGGATTATTGTTTGATTTGCACTTTACTGGCTTCTTGTTGTATATATTAATTTAGAGACACTGTTACTCAATCATCTTTACATTCTTAATTCATTTTTTTTTCCCAAAAATCAATACAGAGAAACAAACACATTACTAGACCTGGCACGGATTTATCAGGTCTACACATTGCACTATAAGAAAATGGCCAAAAGCTTAATGATGCCCATTAGCCTGTAAAAGATATAATAGTTTATGAATGAAGTTCTGTCTGTTTAGATATGCTCTTCCATCCAATCAGTTCCCCACAATTTCTTTAACGGTGATGTTAGGCTTACCGAAAAGCCAATAAAATTTTCTACCGAAAGCAAAATCTACGTTACATGCATATTACTTTGAGACGCGAATCACAAAGGTATGTGAAAAACAATTTTATCATCGGATTAGATTTCGGTAGAAAATTATGGAGGATTTTGCTATAAGTTTAGCATTATCCTTCCTTTAATATATGCCCTCCTATGGTTTCCAATTGGATGGGTCATGCTCATGCACCAAAACTGATCTGACAGCATGATCATGGAATGACGTGGCAAGGCCCCGCACGTAGATTGAGGCACCACGTGTGCACCAGGTCAAGTGTTACCGACAAAACACTCAAACCGTTGTTTAAATAGCAGTTTCCCGCCCCGTGCTCTCTTTCTTATCGACTGATCTTACCTCTTACGTAACCTAGATTTCTCAACCCAAACAAAAAAAACCTATATTTCAGCCATGCCCGCCCTCTCCGCAAGCAAGGAGAAGAACGAAACCTCGGCGGGCCCTTTTCCTACCTAACTATTGCCATCGAAATCCGGCTTAGACGTTGATTCTGGAACTTCCTCAGTTGGAATTTCAAGACACACCGATTCCTCTGAACGCAATGACTATTCTGAAACATCCTCTGTTGGAATTTCAGGAGCCATTGATTCCTCTTGACACAATAACCAATCCAATTTTGTTGTCGGTGCACCACCGCAGAGACGTGGAAATCCAGTTCCCAGCATATTTGATAAGAGAAGATTACAGAATTTCGTTTAGCCCTACATGTGATGAAGTTCTTGCACAAGACTTCAATTCTGCATTCCAAGAGAGAGAAACCTTCTTTACTCTTCATGGTTTTAACTTAACAGATCATCTTGCCTACATGTCTCTGGTAAATTCTTCATCTCTCTTTAGCTTCAGATATTGAAGGCTTTCAGTTTGGAGTCTGACATTGATGCAAAATTTTGTATTAAGAGATTGATAATTTAGCTTATATGATTCATTTATGAATATACCAAATTTGTTTATTTCATTTTCGTACATTTTGATTATTTATACTGTCCAGCATAAAGAAAGAGAAACCTTCCAAGATTAGCTCCCTCGATTTCATTTCCTCAAATCTGATTTTACAGACCAAATGATTGAACTGCATTTGTTATGCATCTATACTCTCTAGGCTTTAGCTATTTATCACCTTGAGTTTTATTAGGATATATTATGATTAGAATTTTTTTTTCTTTTTTTTGGGAGCGCCGGTTAAGGAGACCCCTACCTTTTATAATACAAAACACCGGCGATCGTATACATGGCCACTAACATCCTCGAAAACAATTGTTTTTTTTGAAGATCTTTAGCTAAGGAGTAAGGAGCTAGGAATAATCTCAATAATAGAAACAATTGGTACAAGGGAAGCCAAATGATCAGCTGCTCTGTTAGTTTCTCTGTAAACTCTGTCGTAGAGTGCGCTTCACTTTCCATGGATCAATAGTTCATTTCTTATTCTTCACAATAACTTGATTGATATTATACAGCTTAGCAAGAAAAAAAACCTAGCTCAATTCCTTGGAGCTCATGCACACTTAATAGAAATGGCCAAATGGGAGAGCTAGAGCTACAAAAAGCAGAGAGTACCACTGTAGATGAGTTCTGTATAATGGAACCCAAAGTTGTAGTTTTGGTCCAAAACCACCACTGTTGGGGAGAGAAAAAATCATTTACCATGATAGGTGATAAATGAGTGAAACCAACCTATATGTTCCACTGCTGAAAAAATTAATGATCAAAAAAAAAGAAAAAAAAGAACTAACTATCAAAATCCAAGTTAGTAACAGTTAAATCAACATCAGAAACTTTTAGCTGAACTTCTGATGTTATCTGAATAAACCAAAACAGCTGCTGAACTGTCTTTAGCTAGAAAAAGTACAATTCCTCTTGCGCCAAATATGATAAATGAACGTGATAAAGGTTAGCTTCGTAACAGTGATAGTTAGAGAAGGTTAGCTTCTTGAGTAGATGATTGAAGCCAAATAGGATAAATGAACTCTTTAAAGGTTAGCTTCGCAACAGTAGTAGTTAGAGAAGGTTAGCTTCATGATTATATGATTGAACTGTATATGGTATTGATCAATAGGTTAAGCTGTTTAACACCTTAATTTCGAGGACATAATATGATTTTTTCAGTGTCTTTAGGTTCTTCCAATATGTTAATACATATGACCTATTACAGAAACAACATTTTCACACTGCAATGGTGATCTGAAAATGTTTGCAATAATACTTAGGCTGGAGCATTGTGAAACAGTATACTTATGACAAGAACTACTAATAATGTTTATAAGAAAACAATAGAAATAGTACCTGACAACAATGTTTAAAAAATGGCCATTATAACGGCCGTTAGAACGGTAACGGCCATATGCCGTTACGTTATATCACTATAACTCTGTTAGATGATAATGACTGTCTTTACCATTATAATAGTTATCACGACTGTTTTTAACCGTTATAACGGTTATAACGGCTGTTATTTTATTAAACCCTTTTCTAAAAATTAAAACGTTATTTTCCGTTATAACGTCCGTTATTAAGGTATTTTTCTGATTTAACACAAATATCGATTTAGGCCTCAAAACCGTTATAACAGTAATAGCCCCGTACCGTTATGCCGTTATAACGGTCGTTTTCAAACATTGCCTACAATAACTATAATTCCAATATATTTCTTTGTATAATCTTAATTTTGGTAAATTAGTCCTCAACAAAATTGCTACAATCAATCCAAAAAAGAAGTACTAGTCAATTAGTGACTCGTAAGATCAATAAGCTCTACCCAAGTTTCTTCACTTTGATTACTTTTTTTTAAAAAATCTTTTTTCTTCAAAATATTTCTGATTTCTTTAAGAAAGAATGTTGATGCTTTTTGCTTTTGTGTCATTCTATTTTCAGCTCTCTTCTAGATTTAGGTGGTAAAGACGCGGACACAAGGCTGACGGCTCACTTTCCTTAGTAAATGCTTTTCTTTGCAGTACTTAGGAAAGATCATCTGTAGAACTGGCAACGGGTTAGGGTTAGGGTCGAGCCGAGCCAGGTTGGCGGGTTAACGGGTCCAGATTGCTCAACCCTAACCCTGACTTATTTAATAAATGGGTCAGTTTTTCAAACCCTAACCCTAGGCGGGTTGACTCTAATTAAAATGTAAAAATTTTAAAGACCATTTATTACTCATTAATTATTATTTTAAACTTAAAACTCATTAATTAAATTAAAAAAATTTAAATTTATTTGTTCAAAGATTAAATTACTAATTAAAATTTACTTATAAAAACTTAAACTAAAGTTTTATTTTTTTAAAAAATATATTGTTCATGAGTTGGCGGGTCACCTGTGCGGTTGGGCAGGTTGACCCTACTGACCTGCGGATCCAAAAATGTCAACCCTATCCGTTTAGTTTGGCGGGTCGGGTTAGGGTTTATGGAGTTACTGTAATGATGTTGTTGCAGAGGAACTCCAACCCAAAATTTATTTGGTACTCTTTCTCCAAGCATAGGAAACTCAAAATATCTCTAGATTGTGCAAGTACTTGAAGGAAGATAACTTTGGGGTTTTGAAGTTCTTCCGAGCAATGGTTTGAATCATCAGTTTTGAAGATCAGAGCTTTTGTAGGCTCTTGCAGAAGATAACACTTCGGTAGAAATCCCACTTTAGATTGGGAGGCTATCAAAGCTTAACACTCTAGATCTTTCTAATAACTTCAATGGTGTAGTTCCCACTTCCCACTACTCTAGGCCACCTAAACAGCCTTCAATTTATTCTGTAAGTAGGAATTTACTGAACTGCAAACATGGATTTATTTCTAAGTTATCGGTCTTAATCTGACAAAGTAGCTATGAACTGTATTTTGAATGATTTTCCTATTTCTCTGATTCTAACTGTGATTATGCTTGTCTCAGTGCTTTGTGTTTCAACCACAATTTTTTTGATGAATCGTGTTTCAACCACATGCACAGTAATTGTAGTTTATGCTTGCTTTCCTTCCTTTTATGAACCAAATTTCATCCTTTTATTTACTTGTTTAAACCTTTAACACTGAAAATGATAGTAATGATGTTGCATTCTCTTCATAAATAAAATGATGTCTACAGATTAATAAAGAAAAATAGATTTAGGCTTTAAACACATAAAATGGCATATTCACCCTTAAATGACAATTAATTATAAGAAAAGTTCCATAAAGATAAATTTAGTAACACATTTAGTAAGTCATCAGCTTTTACACTTGCTTCTTGAGCTAGACAGAACATCGAGGTCAATCTTTCCAATCAAGCGGAGAACTCTATACCTTAGAATAGACTCGATCTTAATGTTCATCAATAAGTTATGCATATTAAGGAATCTCTCATATCACTCAAAATCCCTTATGAAGGGAGACTACTACGCACTAGACACTCAATATCTCTAGCTATTCTAAGTAGATACATATTTTTTTTTCTTTCATAGAAATTTTGGAAGTTTATTAAGAATTAGTTCTTGATCATGCAGCTGGACAAGCAGAAACTAGCACAGTGCTTACTATGGTGGTTGTCCTTGCTACAACCTTGTTCTTATGTCTCTGGACCCGACCTGAACAAAATCAGGAGGTAATTTAAAGTTCTTTTTTGGTGACTTTCTTATTCGTATGAGTTCTCTCCTTTCTAATTCTCTTTCTTTTGGTAACACTAAGAAATTCTTTCCTTGAAATACATGCAGAAAATACTGCTTAGATAACTCCTTTTTAACAAATCATAATTGATATTCACAATCCAGTTTCTGTACATGTTCCTCCATTAAAGCACATCCCTCATTATTAGATACAAGCAGCTACTTGAGTGGGCTTTCTCATAATATCACGCATGAGGTCTGTTTTGATATCTAGTTTTATTTTTGGTTCTATATATGGTACTCACATTAACTTAAAGAGAAATTATGAATTGAAAAAGAACAAAAGAATATGAATTAATTAACTAATGGTAGCAGGTGAGTCTAGAGATGTTGGAGCTAGAGATCAAACTAATGGGTGTATAACATAAACGACTTCTTTACTCCATATAGTGGATTGAGGATCAAGAAACTAGCAATTTTCACATTTAGCATCCCGAGAATTTGTTACCATAGGTAAATGAAATTTACTATCTTTGAGTTTCGACTTTATTCTTAGAAGAAAGGTGTGAAGATAAAATGAGAACACCTAGCAGTGAAAATCACATAGCATTTAGTACTTAGTATTCACTCATCCACAAAGTTTGTAGAATCTTGATTACCCAAGGATCATCTAGAAGCAAACAATTTTGAGCAAAAGCACGAAGATTATATATTCTGATATTCATATTTCATAAATTAAAACAAGGAAAAATCATATGTATATCAATATTTAAAGATCACAATTAAACAATGTGAGTCCATTATATAAGTATGACAGTAACATACATTCCAAGACTGATACTAAGCAAGTAAGCGAGACGTCTCTATAGAGATGAAATATGTATATAACGAATGCTGTTGAAAATCAAACCAAGGACAGACACTAGTTCCTAGGTTTGCTAAAAAGTGAGGACGATGAGTACAAAAACCACTACAGGAGGACCGACTAAGATGATAACCACCTCATCCAAGGTCTTTGCAAGTATAATGGAAGTTGCACAGGAAATGGCATAAGTAATCGATCCTAAGGTTATCCACATGGTAGTTTTGATGATTATGACTAAGCGTGGAGAACTTGGTGGCTTTAAGGTAAGAAAGAACAGACCTACGGCTGAAACAAGGGAAATGTAATTTAGCGATGTGTAGGCCTTGAAGAGGACTTTGTGGGTAAGATCTGTCTGTTTGTCTCCTATTAGTCCAGCTAGTACACTAACAATGCCTCCACCCGAGATCGAGATTACCCAAAAAGCGACCTTAGCTGCGGTTTTCTGATTTGGGACTTGAGCCTGGCTCACAGCAACTACTGCTGCTGGGGTTGGTTGTTCAACAGGCTGAGGTGTCGTCTCCGAGTCATCATTTGCAATTCGAAATGTATTTTGTGGTGCCTAATTATATAAAATGGGAAAGATAAGAGTTAGACTCTTTTTTCTGAAAAAAAAAAATAATGATAATAGAAAAAGTTGTATCTTTACTGAGAAAGATGGCTAAAAGGACAATTCGGTTCCTAAAAAATAGGAATCCGATTCAATGAACCATAAAGTACATAGATGCCCTGAGAGAGCTCTGAAATGGATTTCAGAAACTCGATGTGAATTAATGAAAGGTAGTAAATTTCATCTACCTCCGATGATAAATTGTTGGGGTGCTCAATGTGACTATTGCTAGTGTCTGGACTTTCAATCCGTGGTTGATGGAGTATAGCAGTGTCTGATATATCCCCATTAGTCTGATCTCTAACTGCAACATTTCCATTAGGCTCCACCTGTTTGACGTTACAAGTAAATTCAGGAAATATCTAATAGTTGCATTCATTGTTTCATGTAAGTGATCATTAGTGCCATAGAGTCGAAGCAGAAAAATCAGTATCAAAGTGGACCTTATCCGTCGAAATCTGAGAAGGCCCGTATGAGGAGCTGCTTGAATTTAGCTCCTGAGGGTTCATATCCAATGAAGAAGCAAGTAGAGAAGTAGAGTAGGGAATGTCAACTACAACTTGTTCGCCACAAGTAATCACAGCGACATTTTCTTGCCCCTATCAAGAAAAATACTAACAATGATTTAGATTAAAGACACCCCAGTTCATATACTTTAACAGTATCATGCCAATAGACTCACTTGCTACCCTTTGTTTTTTTATGATTCATAGTTTGTTGCAAGTGAATGCGAGTACCATAGAACGAAAAGAGAAAACTGGTTATAAAAGTAGACCTCATTTGTCTGCTTTGGAAAAAGGCCACCCAAGTAGCTGCTTGTATCTAATGCTTGAGTCGAGATCTTGTGCGACCAACAAACAGGTAAAGAAACTTGGTTGGGAATATCAATTTTGATTTGTTCACCTGGATTTATTTCAGAAATAGTTTCCTGCCCAGGTTGCAAAATACTTATAAGTGAAAGAAGGAGAATTAGAAAGGAAAGAACTCGCATGAGTAAGAAATTCATAAGAAAAGTAAGTTCTTTCCCCGTACCACGTCATTTTGTTTAGTTCGAGTCCAAAAACCTAAGAACACGGATGTGGCAAGACTTGCATTCTTGAGTACAAAAGAAAGCACTCCCCAATATTCTGCTTGTGAAGCTGCATTATCAAGAAAATTATTCTTAACATAATCCAAAATGTGTGTTATTTTTTTCTCCAGTCAAACTGAATACAAAATGTTTGTATAGGGAATAAAATGCGTCTGCTCGGAATAGCTAGAGATATTGATTGTCAACATGGCACTTTGATATGTCAATACTGACACTGCAGATGGAGGGGTGAAATTTCATATCTGAGTACAGTGTTCTGCTTTAACAATAGATTGAATTAGAATAAATCTATGATGGTGACAGGGTTGCATAGAGACCAATGTGAGTGCCGTTTGATGACCTCGAGTTTTTTGTGACTGAAATGTGATAAATTTGAAGTCATCTGACAGACATGCACATGGAGTCTTATGCAACCTAGTCACCACTGTAGTCTTGCTTTATAAGATTTGGGGTTTAAGGAGTAATGTCCTTACTGCATTGTAATACCGCAGGTGACAACCCAGAGACTGGCGCAGCACGCGGCTCACAAGGTGAGCTATTCTCATTAATTTGATCTCCAGCTGCAACATTTTCATTAGCCTGCGGACAAATAAATTACGAAAATCTCTAATTCAGTTCATATAACCATATAAATAGTCACTAGTACCGTAGTACCAAAGACATTCGAAAAAATAATAATAAAAAAAAATCGAAATGAATCTATCCGTCCAAATCTGGGAAAGCTCAGCCTTTCATCATCTTCAGACGACCCCTATAGGCATGTGCATGTGTAGGCAGCAGGATGTATGAATAAGGTGAGTGTAACATATACACCCCAACCCACCCCGACCGTTTTATGTTTTACACCTCACCCCTACCATCATCACCACTGCCACCAACACCAACCTCACCCAACGGCCTCCGCCTCCACCTCCACCTCCACCTCCACCTCAACCTCTATGCCCCATCGCCTCCAATTCCACCATGACCTAGATGGTTAGAGAGAGAACAGAGGGAGAGACACAGAGATCTACTATATATATATGAGGGAGGTTATTGCACCCCCTCTTAGAACGCCTCCTTATAACGCCCCCTTCTGTGGGGTCCACATGCGATGCATCTAGGGGCTAATTTTTTTAGAGGATGTTCTCCTCACTATGTATATCATCATATTCAAAAATCAGCTCATTCTAAAACTTTTAACCCCCTCAAATTACTTCTTAAAAATTGGTAACTATTTGACCCGTCAAATAGTTACCAAATAGTTACTAATTTTTAAAGGTTAATTTGAAGGGGTTAGAAGTTTTAGAACAAGTGATTTTTTAATATGAAGATATACATAGTGAGAATAACATCCTCTTCAAAAATCAGCCCAGGGATGCATCGTATGTGGGTCAAATAGTTACCAAATAGTTACTAATTTTTAAAGGTTAATTTGAAGGGGTTAGAAGTTTTAGAACAAGTGATTTTTTAATATGAAGATATACATAGTGAGAATAACATCCTCTTCAAAAATCAGCCCAGGGATGCATCGTATGTGGGTCAAATAGTTACCAAATAGTTACTAATTTTTAAAGGTTAATTTGAAGGGGTTAGAAGTTTTAGAACAAGTGATTTTTTAATATGAAGATATACATAGTGAGAATAACATCCTCTTCAAAAATCAGCCCAGGGATGCATCGTATGTGGGTCAAATAGTTACCAAATAGTTACTAATTTTTAAAGGTTAATTTGAAGGGGTTAGAAGTTTTAGAACAAGTGATTTTTTAATATGAAGATATACATAGTGAGAATAACATCCTCTTCAAAAATCAGCCCAGGGATGCATCGTATGTGGGTC
>MVGT01000945.1:106522-142740 GCA_002174775.1 Macleaya cordata | reverse complement strand
ATTTAGGGTTAGGATGGCCTCCCTTATATATATAAGGGAGGGGCGATTTTTAGAGGACCACCCCTCTAAAAATCGTGGCTCCCCTCCTCTCCCTCTCCATCTATTCTAATTATTTCTAAAATACTAAAAACCCTAGCCTCCATTAATACACATACTAGGGTTTGGTTTTGAGGAAGAAGGAGAAACAGTTTTGAAGATCCGCTCCGTTGGATTGAAGCAGGAAGAAGAGTACTACAACATAGTGTCTTCATCAATCACGCTTCAAAGGTAACAATCCTCCAACCTTCTTAAGATTCCTAACAGCGATTAAGAATTAAAAGGGATTCAAGGAAATAGTTTTAAACTAATTTTAATTCCGCTGCCTGTTTAAATTTTAAAAAACCTAGAATCCCTAACAATTCGGTTATTCAAGTTTTAAAATCTCTAATCCTAGCAATAATTGGTAGAAAAATAATGATGAAAATGACATTGTTTTGTTCATTTTCAGACCAACTATTGATGGGGTTAGTTGTTTTAGAATCAATAAAGTTTTAGTAATGATGAATTTTATGGTGATGAATTATTAGGTCAACATGATTATTATTTAAGGACTAATTTTTTGAGAGGATTTTATCTTCACTATGTAGATCACCATATCCAAAAATAACCCTACTCTTAATTGATATAATTTTTTTAAATAAAATTATCTTTCAAAAAAATTAAATAAAATTGTTTCTGGTTTTTAAAATTTTATGGTTGGTGCCAACCAATGGATTACACCTACGTACTTATACAAGTGACTAACTCGACAAGTTACATCGATTCAAGTGGATATTTAATAAATAATCAATAGAAATAAAAAAATAATTAAACAACTATATACAACAAACCGACAAAATAATTAAGGTTCTAGGACAATATGCCGACTTAAACCCTAGTTCAAATTAATACTAACAAGAGTGAATATTAACAAGCTAAATACCTAATTTTACTATAACTTATAAGGATTCTCGAAGCCTAAATTTTGCATAAACAAATCAACAAAAATTATAAACTAATAACTAATAAGGATTCTAAAATTCAAACCTTAGTTCAAAATTTTGAATTAATACTAGCAAGAGACAAGAGTGAATATTAACAACCTAAGTACCTAATTTTATAATAAGGAATATCAAAACCTAAATTTTGCATAAATAAGTCAACAAAAGTTACAAAATAATTAGAGTTCTAATTTCTAAAACTCAAACCCTAGTTCAAATTAATTCTAACAAGAGTGAATATTAAAATGCCTAATCATGATTGAAAAAAAATTGAGTCTTGAGAGGCATAATTTTTATAAATCTCACCTTAGATTGTCTCAACTTTTTTTTTGATCAATAAAATTAATTAGAAGAAGAAGAAATAAATTACAAGGTATTCCGAAATTTTCTCAACTTTCAGTAGAAGGGGCTGATTCGGTTGAAGGAGAGAGAAGTCGAAATCAGTGTAAATAAAAAATGAACAAAAAAAATTGTCTCTCTGACTCTTTAGTCTTTATAAAATTTTACTTACGAAACTACAAATTTACCCAAGGCTAAATTATCAATGCCCTCTTATGTCCCAACTTTTATAACACATATCACATACCTAATTCTTTTTTTTTTCTAAAATTTACCCCAAGCTGGAGCCTATTACTAGTTCTGTCCCTGCATATCTATATGGTAACTGCTAATTGGAGGAAGGCACTACCTCAGAAAATATTCAGGTGCTTTAAGAGGTCTGGACGTTCCGATCATAAATATAAATTTATTGGGCTGGACGAGTTGATTGGGTTAGCAATTATCTTTGTTGATGCTTGCCCAAGTTTGAATTTGGGTTACCAAAATTCAATCTATACTTGGACAAATTCTCAATTATCTCTTCTTATGATTATCCAAATGTTCATGCTCGTGCCATGTCCCACCGCTAACAAAAACCACCATAACTCTCCCTCCATTTTTTCACCCACATTTTTTCACTTCTAATAACTTCAAAAAATGGCAGTTGCTAGCTAGCATAGCTAGTAAAGTATATTTTTGTTGATAGCACAGGTGGATTCAAATCTTGCTTGCATTGGCTTATTTTGAAAAAGGTTGGACATAAACTAGGAGAATTCGAGTATTCCTGACGTGGTGGTTGATTTTCTTGTGCTTAGGGCAAGTGTTATGGACACCTTAAACAAGCAAAAAAAATATTTTTTGAGGTTAGGGCAAGTATCATGGGCACCCCAAACATCCAAACCCCTCCCCCCGGTCCTAGATTTGGGGAGGGAGTAAGGGGTTTGAGGACGGCACAGATTGTGCCTCACGGCACAATCTTTGCCTAATTTCACATAGCCGTTGCACTCCCAACGGCTATTTTCGAACGGACATATTTTTTGAAAAACTATATATACCCTACATCCCTCATTCTTCTTTCACACCTTCTTCATCCTTCACATTCTTCTTCTCAATTCTTCATTCTTTCATCACTCTAATCTTTCTCTACTATTTCTACTACTGTTTTTTTACTTTTCTTTTCCAACAATGGCTGAGAGCAGCAAACGTAGATCCAAGTATTCTATTGTGGAAGACGTGGCGCTTTGCAAAGCTTACATCGCAATTACAGAAGATGGAGAAGTTGGGGAAAATCAAACAAAACAAACATTTTGGGATCGAGTTTTCACCAAATTTGTTGGGTTATACCCAAATCGCGAAGGGCGAAAACCACATGGAATAGGCAATCGTTTTGGTGTCATAAGTAAAGAAGTTTCTAAATATGTAGGACTTCTTGCTTATTATCACCGGAACAAACAAAGTGGTTGGAGCGAATTAGACATTGTAAAAAAAAAAAAAAATTTAAATGTTAAACTCTTGTCTAATTTTACTAAATTATTTTTCTTTTGTCTAATCTTTTTAGATTCGAAACACTCAATCTGAATACATGCACAAGGAAAAGAAACCTTTTGCCTTTGAAGAATGTTATCAAGTCCTTCAAGCATTACCGAAGTTTAACTATCTAATGATTTTGGGCACTGGGCCAATGAATGAAGAAGGTTACGATTCAAACCCAGTCACACCTACAGGTAGCTTCCAACATTTTGAGACACCGGGTGAATTTTGTCCAAATGCACAAACTGATACTAACAGTAGTGAACATCAAATTCCGGAACCTCTTCAAAGACCACCAGGGCAGAAGGCTACAAAAAGAGCCAAAAGATCAGGAGCTTCATCGTCATCATCTTCGTTGGAGTCTATTATAGATGAAACATCTAACAGAATCGTAAATATTTTCAGAGAGAACCAAGAGAAAAGGCAACATCAACGAGACTCACAGAATGAGAGGTTGGATATGGCTATGCAACTTAAACGGGAAGAATTAGCAATGAAAAGAAGAGAAGAAGAAGATCGCATCATGTCCGTCAATACACAAAACATGCCACCAGATTTAAGATTTTACTGGCAGCAGCGTCAACAAGAGATAATTTCCCAACGTGGCATTCCCCCAGGAAATCGATTTTAAAGTTGTTTCATTTTCCTAGATCTCAACCACTATGTACTAGCATTTATGTAATTTTTACTTTGTAGTTTGGATTTAGTAATTATGAAATGTCATCCATCTTGTTTAAGATCTAATTGTTATATCACAAAATTGTTCACAAAATAAACAACCTAAAATGAAAATATTGTTCGAAAAACAAACAACCCATAATGAAAACATTGTTCAAACATAAGTTCAAATATAAAGTTCAAAGTGACATACTCATCGAATGCGAGTTCCAGAACCATGCCTCGTCCAAATGTGTTCAACGAGATCATTTCTTAACTTACTGTGTCTTTCTGCGTTCACCAATGCAGCACGACGCTCCCAATGGTTATGAAGACCAATGCTATGCTCTACCTTAACATTCTCATCAACTACATGGGTCCAATTTGGATCGCGCCGTTCGTCTTCAACAATCATATTACTCAAAATGATACAAGTCTTCATGATTTTATCCAAGTCCTAGGGGTCCCAATACTTCACAGGTCCAGCAACAATCGCAAACTTCCCTTTCAACAATGCAAATGCACGTTCGACGTCTTTTCGTTTTGCTTGATGTTGCTCATTGAATAGCAGTTTCTTCGGGGTATCAGCAACCTGAAACGATTTAACAATGTTCGCCCATGTCGGATATATTCTATCTGCTCGGTAGTACCCTGACTCATATCTAGTCCCATTTAGTGTGTAAACACAAGGTGGAGAACGACCAGCAAGATGGTCATCAAATAGAGGCGACCGGTATAGAACATTCAAATCGTTGCATGAACCCGGTATTCCGAAGAAGGCATGCCAAATCCACATATCATATGAGGCAACTGCTTCTAGGATCACTATAGGGCCTTTTGCATGTCCTTGAAACTGTCCATGCCAAGCCACCGGACAATTCTTCCAAATCCAATGCATGCAGTCGAGGCTACCTAGCATTCCTGGGAATCCCCTACTTGCGTTTTCATCCATTAATCTACGAATATCATCTGCAGTTGGGGTACGTAAGTAACGTGGTCCAAAGTGGCGCACCATCGTATCACAGAAAACTTTTAGATTTCGATAAGCAGTTGACTTTCGCATTCGCAGATATTCATCTTCTAAGTCAGCTGGAACACCGTGAGTCAATATTCGAAATGCACCAGTCAGTTTTTGATGGGGTGTGTGTCCAGGGATGCCCCGTGCATCAAACCTTTGTGTAAAATAAGGGTTCACATTTACGACCTCATGTAAAATCCGTAAGAACAATTCTCGGCGCATGCAATATCGAGTTCTAAAGTTCTCATCAGAATACGTCCCGCCGTCAGTGAAGTAATCTCGCATCAACACATCTGAAAATTGTCGGCGGTGTCGGTCTGTCCACCTCCGTTCTTGTACCTCACGAGGCTCTGGTTGATATGCTATCAAAGCCATTGACATGAGTTGTTGGTGAGCAACTAACAAAGCCTCTGCATCTTCATCAGACTCGTCATCTAGCTCATTTGATTCAATAATAATGTCAATAATATCATCATCCATTTGTAGACCCTACACATTTATCCAAACAATATTAGAACAAAATTATAAATCTAAAGAGAAATAAGTAAAAAGACTAAAATAAGTAAATTTATAGAACAACAATTATAAATCTATTAATAATTAAGAATTGTCACGAAGTACTACTAAAATTAAGAATAGTAAACATCACTCTACTACAAAAGAAGACTACTAAATCCACTACTGGTTGCCCCGAAAATTCCAATTCCACCCGCTCTGTAAGAGGTCAGAAAAAGACCCAGTTTCGAATTCCTGAGTTCCTGCAGGTGGCATCACAGTAAGGAAGGTAAAATCATAGGGGGTGAAGCTAATTTCAAAGCTAGGAAAGTGAAAAGTGTGGGTTGTATCCCACTATCTTTCTAACAAACCTTTCATAATTGACTTATCACTATTGGGTAGGTCTATCTGGAATAGGCGCCCCCAACCAGAATTATCAATGAGTTTTTTCACATCTTCATTTTGGGTGGCAACATTATAAAGTGCTTGTAATTCTTGCCACCCCCTCCACTTAGTTGACCCTACCCTATCTGGTTGTTTACTCAAATGGTCTGATGAAGACTCCGTATACGAAACAGGCCTATACTTATCGATTTGTACGGTCGGAGAAGCCGTCTCATTTTCATAATGTATGTCACGTTTTTTTAGCCGCTTCCCACTTCTAAAAAATCTCGACATTTAAACTATATATCGTAGTCAAACGGAAACAATTAGACAAAGTATATATGTACTTTGACACAAATCATGATTAATCAACATAAATATTTAATTAACTAATCATGCTTAAAATTAACATAAATTTATTTTAATTTGCTGAAAATAACATATTCATGTTAACATACATCAAATCAAATTAATATAGTGAACTAATCAAAATATAATGAACAATATTATAATCAAAATTTATTTTAATTTGCTGAAAATATAACAATATTAATGTAAACCCTAAATATTAATGAACATACATCAAATTAATATTAATGAACAATATTATAACACATTCATATTACATCAAAAAATAGATTGATGTAATATAAAACAGGGCAAATTTGTGATACTATTAATTTGATGAGTTATTTTCATGCAAATTGTGGTGACTCATTAATATTAATTTGATGAGTTATTTTCATGCAAATTTGTTTATAAAACAGGGCAAATTTTAAAAAAATTAAACAAAAATAGTAAAACTAATCAAAAAATTTTAAAAATTACATAAAAAAATACACAAATTATGTATCTATCATGATAAATCTATATAAACATGTTATATTGTGTAAATCATGGTTATTTAATGTTTACAAACTTAAAAAAAAAAATTTACATAAACAAAATAAGCTTAAGATAAAAAAATACTTACAGAATTTTCGTTTTCCAACCGATTTGAACAAAAATTAGTTCAATAGAATCGTGAGAATGAGATCTACAAAATGTATGGATTTGATCGTCCGATCTGTTGCGAAACGGTAGAGATTTTGCCGTGATAAAAGATGGAAAAAAAATCGTATGTGTGTGAAAATGAAAAAAGGGGGAGAAGAGAAGTGGGGAAGAGAGAAGGAGAGGAGAAAAGAAGAGGGAGGAGGTTTTAACCGGGTGGTGGGGTAGCTGGGTAATACGGCACAAACTGTGCCATCTGGCGCCATCACCCTGTGGCACTTGCTCTCCCTCACTCCCTTAAACCCCTACCACAAACCCCTACCTTAAAGGTTTCCCATGGCACTTGTCCTTATAAGTTGGCGGTTAATTTCTCTCCCTCTTCTAAGTCGTAAGTCGTTGGTAGTGGTTTCTCTTCTGCTATTGGTTGACGTGTTCTCTTCTCTTATACCTTTGCTTGTACTTGTAATTGAGCAATAACCTACATAAAAAAAAAAAACTTTCAAAGATGTAAATGTCTCGGGCAGGGCTGGGCTCAGATAACATGAAGATTCGTTCTGGTTGGGATATGAAAACTTGAGGTTGGTCTGGCTAGCCTTAGCCTTGGGACGAAATGCATGCTCGAGCCCGACCTTCTTCAAGCTAGATTGTGCAGTTCACCATTACTGCACGACATTTTTATTATTCCAAATTTCTATTCAAACTTCAGGATGCTAAGCTTTGAGAAAACTCGAGTTATCTAGTGGCTAGTAAACTGTTAAGGGGAAGTTAATTAATAGTCTGGTTGGACAAGGGATTTTGTAGAGAACAGAGATTTTAAAAAAAAATGTAACATGATTTTTCTACAAATCCCTCCTCCAAATCCCTTCTCCAAATAGACTATAACATTACTTGAAGAGATCCGAGTTTATTAACGAGTGACTAGCAATAGTTAAATTAATAAAAATTATAGGTAACAAAACAAGTAAACCAATTTAGAAATTTTCTCCCAAATGGTTAATCTTCTCCTTGTTTGCCTTCAACACTCAGAGCACATTCAACTTCAGATCCGATTGCTTCAAAGTGAGATCTTCCCCAAATCCATACTTTAATGTAATCCATCTCAGTTACAGGTTATTTTTGGGTCTTCTTTTAATTTTTTTCTCCCCATCGCCGGCGGTCTCTTGGACCTATAAAATTTCAACATCAGTTGGTTCAAAAAATAAAAATAAAACAGAGAAGGAGAGGGATTCGCTCCACGCCTGAGAAGGAGAGGATTCGCTCCACGCTGGTTAGGGTTCTAGGCCGAACTGTTGCTGAGAAGGAGAGGATTCGCTCCACGCCGGAAAGCAGATCTGCCACCGTCGGAACTCCTCAACAACCACAAAAACCTCTAGATCCATCTGGCTGGTCCGAAAATTTATGTTCAGATCTGAAGATTTGAAACCCGTGAAAAAAAAATGAATTTTTTTTTTTTTTCAAAACTCTACCTATTTCTTTTGACAAGAATAATTCATAAAAAATACTTAAATCAAATAAAAAAAATGCCATATTTGAATGATAGAACTGTTTTTTTCCAAATCCCTAAAAAAACAACAAACACATCAAGTAATTGAGTGTGAAGAGAGAGAGATCATGGTTAGAGGTAAGTCAGGTCAGGAAGGAGATCAGAAAACATTAAGGATTCTAGAAAAAGAAAGAGAAATGCCTGCCGAAAAGGAAGTTCGGATTCCGGGAAACTGGAAAAAAACCCAATTTTTTGAAACCCGTGAAAAAAAAAAATTCTCTACCACGTCATGCTAATGTCGTGCACAAATTGAGACACCACATCAGCAGACACGTATGGGTTGCAGTAAGTCTAGCTTTACTGCAAAATTAAGGTACTACATCAGCACCCACGTCACATGCAGTCAATCAGGCAGTAACCTTATCATTATGTAATTTATTTTCTTATCTTCGTGATCATTAAATATTCAATGATGTGACGGTTAATGTTTTTTTTCATCCTACACGTGAGATTGCATTCGTTTTTGGGTTTACTTTTTCATCACATCACGTTTTGAAAACAAATAAAAAACCATGGGATGGCTTAATTGTGTAACACTCACCTCGCAACATGGATGTTAAGAGTTCAAATCCTCTTAGTGGCCAGCTCTGTGGGGTTAATTCTCCATATCTATCCGGTAACTGCTAATAGGAAGAATCTACTACTTCAAAAAATAGTTAGGTGTTCAAGTGCATAAGGGAGGAACTAAGAATTTATACCAGCGAGATGATGGGAAACCTTGTTAGCAATCACTTACTTAGTTTACGTTTTAATAGATGAATTTATGTTTTTTAGATATCTATATCTGTATTATGTTAGATATTTTCAATAAATTCTTTGTTTTCTTGTTATATTGTTCGAATGGGGGTCGAGGGGGCGGAGCCTCCTCGCGGGGTTCGACCTGACAAGGGTTCATTGACGTATCTGTTGAATAGGTTCATTGATTGTTGGAGACAACCGTTGGTGACAACCATTGGCAGCCCAACAGTCACGACCAACAGACACCAGTGAAACTATAAATAAGACCCTCAACTAGTTCACAAAATATAACAAATTCGTATCTTCTTCATCTCGTTTTTCAGGCATCATCGGTCTCATTTCAGAGTGTATTCTTTGGTTTGATCAAGTATCACGTCTTGAATTAAGCAACCTCCATTGTATCCTGAGAGAGATTTTCATTATCACCCCAGAGTGACATCGCGGTTTTCTACCGGAAGGGGAAAAACATCTCTTAAAAGATAACGCTTATACGTGCCTTGGAGTATTCTAGTTTCCAATGAATAGTTACCCGGTCTTTCAACATATTATTCACATTTTAGAATTTCTAACTTCATCAATAATTGGTTGAAAATCCAATGACGAAAGGACATTGTTTTCAGTTTTTACTGTTAAATTCGGATTAAGTATTATTAATGGGGTTATAGGTTAGAATGGGTTCATCTTTGGTGAGAATTATTTCCATAGTGAAGAGAAATGTACAAAAAAAAATCAATGACGACATTGTATTTACTATAAATTTTAGACTAACTTTTAATACGGTTTGAGGTATAATTGACTATTTTTTGTGTGGATGATTTTTATGGTCATGAGAATACCCTCGTAAAAAATCAGCTCATTTTAAAATCTCTAACACCATCAAGAATTAGTTGAAAATCCATAGTGAAAGGGATGTACCATTAATTTTGTACTAACCTTTAATAGGTTTAGATGTTTAGAATGGAAATTTTTTTGGCGAGGTTGATTTTCATGGTGACCAAAACATCTTAACCAAAGATTAGTTCATTCTAAAATCTCTAATTCCCATCAAGTATTTTTTAAAATCAATTATAAAATGGGCGTTATTTTTGTTGTTAATTTCGGACTAATCAGTTTTTTATGAGATTGGAGGTTTTAGTCAAAACGTAAAAAGATCTTTTGTTACCTGTTTTAACCCTTGACAGAAGCAAAATACATGTCCACTTTAACTGTTTAATTAGACCAAAACTAAAGTGGGGGATAATTTAATGGTGTAACACTCACCTCACAACATGGAGGTTGAGAGTTTGAATCCCTTTGTTGGCCAGCTCCGTAGGGTTTTTTTTATCAGTTTTACCTGGTAGCTTCTAAGGCACTACCCCAGGGACTGGTCAAAAAAAAACACCTTGTGTTTGTATTAGCTGCCTTTTGGACGTCGCCACGTAAGCGCCACGAAGGTGCCACGAGGGTACTACATGGGCACCACGAGAGTGCCGCCGAGACGCTTTCGCCTATTAAGGTGGAGCGTCACGTTTAATTCCACATGCATAACATATGTCACAAAGCATGAAGGGCCAACTTTATTTTAGAGGGGGTCAAATAAGGTGGAAAGGATCGGAGGGCAATAGAAGAAAGAACAGTCGGGGAAGGCGCCCGAGCATCATCTTCTGGAGGCGGGGCGCCACTACAACAAGGCACCCTCTTTCAGGGCGCCCTCACTAGGATATTCTTTAGAGAGAGGCGCCATAAGAGAGTCTGTACAATACCGTTAGGATATCTTTCATACCAATCATGAAGATCCTTATCAGGAAACCGTTTCTTGACACCTAACGGAATGGTCCCCTGGACACATGTCAAGAATATCCCCCGACCTTGTCTTTTTCTCAGAAGAGGAAGGGAAGGAAGAGGAACCAAAGGGGAGAGACCTAAAGATAGAAAGGCTATAAATACCCCGAGGGGTAAACCTCAAAGGACAGGAGACAATTCGGCAAAAGACTCTCTCTCACTGGACTTTCTCTCTCTCTCTCTCTCTCTCTCTCTCTCTCTCTCTGAGGATACTTGTTCTTCTTCTCTTTCATCCATCTCCACCTTCCATCTTACATGGCATTCTCTAGAAGGAGTAACAGTCCTTCAAGAACCACTGAATTCATCAGCTTGATTTGAGGTTATCTTCATTATACCTGGACACATCATCATCATATCCAGTTCTCATCAATACATTTTTGGCAACTCCACTCATAGGCAACCCAGGAGTGTTGCAGCTTCCACAATGGCTCAATCTACACATCCTTCAGCAGAGGAAGAACGGCAATTCTAGTAAGAACAACCTCTCAGTCATGCATCTGCTGACAGAATCAGCCTGAATCGTACCCCCTCACTTCTTTGGTGATACAACTAAGAGCGTCGTCTGCACAACCTGAAGTAACAACTAGTTGCACCATCGAGGGGATTTTAGCAGCGATTGAACGTTCTCAGCAAGATAATGCAAAAACCAACGCAGAACTGGCTGCGTGTATGAGGTTCATTGCTAACCAACTTCACTCTCTCACACCAGAATCTAACCATTCCCCCAATTCCCCAGAATTTCCAAAACACACAACCCCTCACCATCCGACCCAAAAATCCCGTGCTACGTCATTCGCATCAGACGTAGGACAATTAGATCAACCAGTAGTTCAAGTCAGCAACCAACCCAACGTCACCATCCCTACCCGCACAACAGCCACCAGCTACCCCACCCAAAAATCCCTCTCCTTCAGGTGCCATGGCTATAGTACTGCGATCTTCAGAACCCACACCTAAGCCCACTTTGTCTCACGAAGATGTGGAGAGGATGATCCAGTCTCACATGTGTGGGATACCATTGCTGAACTTTCGAGTACGACCCCCATACCCAGTCGAACTCCTACAGCGCCCTTGGCTGCGCAACTACATCCCACCAACTTTTGCACTCTTCAGTGGTGACGGAAGCACACAGGAACATGTTTACCGATTTCAAGAATCCATGGGAGTGTACCAAAATGACGGCTTCCTTTGCTTTAGGGAATTTTCTCGATCCCTCATAGGTCGTGCCTTCACATGGTATGCATACTTACAGCCCAACTCAGTCAAAATATGGGAGGATTGGATTGAAAGCGGATCTAGGGCGCCTATCCCAGGGAACAAATGAGCGCCTGGAGCATTACATAAAGCGCTTTCGCGACAGATCCTTGGACTGTCACGAGAACATTTCTGAGGGACACTTAGTTGGTCTTTGCATCAACGGAATGATGCCAATATTTCGTGCTGCACTCGAAAACTTGGACATTAAATCATTGTGCAAACTCGAAGAATCAGGTCTTCGAACAGCATCTTCGATCGAAGCACAAACACAATATAATGAGAAACCAAGGAATTGGCGCCCTCAAGAGGAGCATAGTCGCCGTTACAAAGCGCATCAGGCTGTAGTTGTAGAACAAGAGTCTCACAAGCGCCAAGGGGCCGCCGGTAATAGCATAAGGAATTTGAAGAAACCTAAGAAGAATTTCGAGGAGCCGCCTCCTTATCTTTGCAGTTTAGATGAAGTCTTAAGCATCCTCGAAGCGTGGATCAGAAACAAATAAATTCAGCTGCCTGATGTCCGACGAAAACCCACTGTAGAGGATAAAAGGGACCCAACATACTGTCACTACCACAGACATGTTAACCATCCAACTGGTGAGTGTCGATCTTTGAAGTGGTTTTTCGCTCGGAAGGTGGCGATTGGAGAGTTAGACATAGACAAAGAACCTGTACAAGCTGTAGAACGCCAACCCTTCCCGGAACATCAACACCACGTTCGGATGATTTCACAGCGCAGTCCTGTTACAATAGCTGAGGCGCACCCTCTAGGGACGAAACACAAGACATGCCCTTGCAACTGGAACCTGTAGCAGCCAAACTCCAGCATGCAATGTTGTTTAAAAATATCTTTGATCAGCTTGAATTCAACGAGAATCAACCACACTGAGGAAGTAGCCATCACATATTCTGGCAGGAGAAGAAAACAAATTGCCAGTGCCATCACATTTTCTGACGTAGATATGGCACCCGATGTAGACCATATGTCACACCCCAATTTTCGGTACTCTAAATCCGACCTGATTCGCCGAGTCCGAAAACTAAGGCGTGATTAGTGTAATAGATGTGTATGTAAAAATATCGAATAAAACTCATTTACTTTACTTTTGAAAGACAATAAATTTAAAAACATTTTATTAATGGTCTACTTTAGTCAACATTGGTTACCTTAAAGTCAGGTCCAAGTCAACCAAGTCTATGCAAAGGTCAACTTAAGTCTCTAGCTAAGTCAAAGTCAATTCAAGTCAACCAATATTTAGATCAATGCTTATTGACTCGTCAAAATCAGTCCAAGTCAAAGAAAAATAAAAATGTAATGTTTTAAAATAAAACAATTTTAATGTCAACTGTATACAGTCGAGTAAAATAGACATATCTACTTAACCGTAAATCCGAATTTTACAAATAAACTCATTCTAAAAACTAGATTCACAGATCTACAATTTTATCACAAATAACCCAAGGCTAATTATGAAAATAAAGGGCCCAAATATGCATCCGAAGTACTAATACAGATGTGTAAAATCTCAGAAAATATAATTTCAGCTTTTTAACAATATTTGTAAAATCAGTAACTTTGAAGTGAAATGACTCTCTAACCTGAAATTAGAATTACATCGTATAATACCTTTTTGAAAAGGAAAAATCGAGATCTATCGGTTTGTCAGAAATAGACTCGGCTCAATTTTGACCGGAATATGTCCAAAAATACAGTTTTGTAAATCTAACAGTATGAATTACGGGAATTATATAATTTCGTATAAAATCTAATTAATTCAATTATTCATGACGATAATTAAATGTAAATTAATACATAAATTATACAATTTAAAACTTAACATCTAAGTTTATAAAATGTTAAAACAATAAGAATTAATACAAATAACCCTTATCCCAAGTGATAGAATAGTAGTTTAATTCATCAGCTTAATTTATACAAATTTGATAACACAAACTATTGCTTCTTAATCCGTACATCTTTGAATCTTTCACCCTCAACGTAACTTGTGGGGGGAATTTAGGGGTGAGTAAAACTCAGTAAAACTCAGTAGCAGCAGCCCACGTTTTTTTTAGAGATAACTCTCTTAAAGTACATTATGAGTTTCCATGCATATTACCATGCATATGAGAAATTTATTTTTCAAATCAATACTCACCCAAATAGGCATACTTTCATACTAAGTTAATTATGTTGGTTAAGTGTGGAATATTCACACTATGGAATTTCTTGGGGTATTACACCATATGCGCCCTCTGTGCTTACCTGCTAAAGTTTAGGGAATGATGTTGAAGCGTGCTTTCATCGATACGGGCGCCTCTCTCGACCTTGTGCCCCAAAATATAATAGAAGCTTTATTGGTGCCGGCTAAACGTATAATACGATTGCCCACCACAGTGTATGGCTTCGGTGGTCACGCACAAGATACCATAGGCCAAGTAAACTTGGATGTCAAAGTTGGACCCATACATGCTTTTACCACATTCTACATCATTGATGTTGATACCTCTTACCATGTCTTATTAGGTCGCTTCTGGCTTCACAAACACAAGGTAATCCAATAAACATACCACTAATGCGCCAAAGTCATCGTTAAAGGAAAATGATACCGAATCACAGCTTCAGAATCACCCTTTGCGCCTGAGGAAGCACATTTGGTAGATGCTACTTTTTACCATAACACCAACACAGAGCCACAGGAAATGATGTCCAAAATAATTAGCACACCACTTCCTGCATGGGAAGGGTTCGAGAAACCCGAACCAAGTGTTAAGGTAGATATTGTACATTCGTCAGGCAGCAAGAGGCGCCTCATCAGAGAAATTCGCCCGGATGGGAAAACCATCTACTGGTTATAGCAACCAAAGTAGGGCACGGGGAGCCCTACCTCTGTACAAGTCATGACTGTTGAACAAAGCCTAATGGACCAATCTGAAGAGGTACAATCCTCAACACAAGAAGAGCCATAACAGTAGTCGAATCACTAATAACCATCAATCTTGGAACAATTGAGGATCCCAAGCCTATATCCATTAGTGCATCTCTTACACAATAAGAACAGGAAAAGTTAGTTCAACTGCTTAAAGAGTATCAAGATATCTTTGCATGGACTTATGCCGATATGCCAGGTTTAGAGGAGACCTTAGTTGCTCACACTCTTCATGTTGATCCTTTGGCACGACAAGTCAAACAAGCGCCCCAAGTATTTCATCACGCCATCGAAGAGCAGATTAAACAAGAAATCCAAAAGCTACTCACAGCAGGTTTCATCAAACCGATACAATATCCAACCTGGTTAGCAAACATTGTACCTGTAAAGAAGAAGAATGGGCAGATAAGATGTTGTGTTGATTTCCGAGACAGCAACAAAGCTTGCCCAAAAGATGATTTTCTGCTGCTGAACATTGACATGCTCGTAGATGCTACAGCAGGTCATGAAATGTTCTCTTTTATGGATGGATATAGCACGTATAATCAAATCAAAATAGCTCAAGGGGACGCTGAAAAGACGGCATTTCGAACACCGGTCGGAAACTTTCACTACATAGTCATGCCTTTTGGCCTCAAAAATGCCGGCGCAACTTACCAACGGACAATGGCAACAATCTTCCATGATATGCTGCATAAAGAAGTTGAAGACTATGTCAATGACTTAGTTGTCAAAACCAATCGCCGGGATGATCATGTGTTCACTCTAAGGAAAGTGTTTGATAGATGTAGAAAATACCGACTGCGGATGAACCCTCTAAAATGTGCATTTGGAGTAACCTCAGGAAAATTCTTAGGACTCCTAGTTACAGAAGAGGGAATTAAGGCAAATCCTGAAAAAGTGCAAGCAATCCTAACAATGCCACCACCTCAAACGCTCAAAGAATTGAAGAGTTTCATTGGCAAAATATCATACATCCAGCGCTTCATCCCAGGGTTAGCACAAACCCTAACACAACTCTTCCCATTACTAAAGAAGAATATACCATTTCTCTAGGAAGGGGCACAACAAGAAGCCTTCGATAAAATCAAAGGAGCCTTGACAGCACCAGCAGTATTGAGGCCACCTTCAGCTCACAAACCATTCCTGATATATACGGCGCACACACCAACAACCATTGGAGCACTCTTGGCCTAAACAGGTGAAACAGGTGTCGAGCACCCGATCTACTATGTCAGCCGAACATTGAAGGATGCTGAGCTATGGTACCAAAAAATTGAGCAGGCTTATTTGGCTCTCGTATATGCAGTACAAAAGTGGAGGCATTATTTGATGAATCAAAAGATAAAAGTCATTTCGAGAGCAGACGTGATCACATACCTCAACACAGCGCCGACGCTAACAGGGCGCCCAGTTCGATGGCTTCTCCAATTATCTGAGTTTGACATTCAGTACGAGCGCCCGAAGGCAATCAAAGGACAAGGAGTCACCGACTTGCTAGCAACCTTTCCCAGACAAAATCAAGATGACATCACAGATGAAGTCCCGGGCGCCTTCCCAGAAGTAGCACAGGTTGAAGCGACCAACCGAGAAAAATGGGAGATGCACTTTGATGCGTCATCCACGACCAGTTGTGGAGGAGTAGGGATAGTGTTAAAAAGCCCCGAAGGACAAGATTTTTCTGCTTCTTTTCGATTAGATTTCCAATGCTTAAATAACACAGCAGAATACGAAGTACTCCCAATAGGTCTGTCAATGACAAGGCGCATGGGCATCCAGAACCTAGAAGTGAAAGGCGATTCCATGTTGTTGGTAAAACAACTCATAGGAGAGTATGCCCTGAAAGAACCAACCTTGGCCCCATATCGAGCCAAAGTCCAAAAAATGATGGCTGAGTTCCAAACAGCTTCAATCTCGCATACACGATGCACAACAAATAGGCATGTTGATGCACTAGCAACCTTGACAACAAAAATGCCAAAAGGAGAACGAGAGTATAATATCACGATTACCAATTGACCGGTCTCCTCCGCACTACAGAGTCAGTTAACAGAGCCGCCACAACAAGATTGGCGCTCTGAAATCCTGACACAAATAAAAGCTTGAAAGGAGAAAGGACAGCTAACAACCAAGTAAGTCAGCAAGTATGTTATTCTATAGGAGGAGCTGTATAGGGTTGAGCATGATGGAATATTGACAAGAGCCCTAAGTCCAGCTGAAGCACAGTAACGCCTCAATAAAGTTCACAGTCAAATATGTGGGCAAGCTACCGTAAGTACATTGTATCACAAGCTGCAACGCTTGGGATACTTCTGGCCTACTATAAAGAAAGAGGCAGACGATTTACAAAGTCATTGTGTAAACTGTATGGCGCCACCCCAACACAATGAAGCATGCACCATCGAGAAAAGAGAGGATTGGAGGCGCCCATACATCGAATATCTCACCAATGGCACTGAATTGATTTCCAAGTCAGAAGCGTCAAAACTGAAAAAGAAAGCCAAGCGCTTTCAACTACACCAAGGCAGATTATATCGGAAATGCTTCGGAGGAGAAATATTGCAATGCGTGGACGAAAAAGAAGCCTCTCAAATCCTACACCAATTTCATGCCAGCGAGCAAGAAGGAAAGAAGCGCCTCTTCTATCAAATTCATGGTGCTGGATTTTACTGGCCAATAATGAAAGATTATGCAGCCGCGTTCGTCCAAAAGTGTAAACAATGTCAACTACATGGTAACTTAATTTATGCACCATGTAAAGTCCTTCAGTCAATTCTCACACCATGACCCTTTTATTGCTGGGGACTAGACCTTATTGGCATGATAAACCCGAGATCGTCAAAAAATCACATATGGATTATAACGGCTACGGAATATTACACCAAATGGGTCGAGGCAATCCCCATGAAAAAAGCTACGGGAGCAGAAGTGGCGGCATTCATACAATATTACATTCTGCACAGGTTTGGTATACCCAAATATGTGATGACAGATAATGGTCCTTCATTTCCTAACGGGACAATCACTAAACTGGCTCAAGAGTCAGGATTTCGACAAATAACATCTTCCCCTACTATCCGCAAGGAAATGGCCAGGCAGAAGCAATCAACAAAGCACTACTCAAAATCTTAAGTCGAACTGTGCATCATTGCCAACGAAACTGGCACACAGAGTTGCCTAAAGCGTTATGGGCATATCGAATCTCACCAAGGACATCAATGGGAGTATCACTATACACCCTGTTCTATGCGAGTGATGCAGTGCTGCCTATAGAAATTCAAATGGAATCAGCACGAATTGCCTACGCAAGTGGAACCTTGTGGACTCAAGAAGAAGAGCATGCAGTCAGGACAGCCCAATTGGATACCATAGACCAAAAGAGAGTCAAAGCAGAACAGTTTGCATGATTGTATAGACAACGAATGGAACGCGCCTACAACAAAAATGTTATACCCGGAGAGTTCCAAGTTGGAGGCTTGGTTTTAAGCACATCACTCCACATCCAAAGAAGATTAACAACCCAAAAATTCACTCCACATTGGGAAGGGCCATACACAGTCACCCAGGCTTTCAACAATGGTACATACGCCTTGGTAGACGAAAAAAATAGTGAGTTTGGTCCCGTGAATGGAAAATGGTTAAAGCATTATTACGCATAGCCAATAGTATGTAAGGAAATGAAATACAAAATACAAAGAAAGAAATTTGAGCAAAATCTTTGTTACTGTTCAAAAGTTACATATAATGGCGCCCTCTAACGACATAGCCTAGGGCTCCCTAAAAAGACACTTCTCAAAAGTCCCAAACAAATCAACTACCAGCATTTTCATTTGGGGTCTTACAAGGAATACCCTTAACCCCAACAGAAATACACTACCTAAAGTAGAAGGCGACTACGTCTAAACTAACGAGTAGCAAAATAATGCAAGAAATGGCATTAAAGCCACCTCCTACTTCGGCACCGTCGAAGAGGACACACACTATGGGGGCGCCCATACCAGTCAAAAACTGCATAGCACTGCGCACGCGAAGCAGTGTACTACATAAACGAGCAAGCCCACCTTGCAAACGTCAAATACATACTTCGTATTACATAAGGTGGGGCTACAAGTATCGGCAATCACTCAAGGTGAGGCCACAAGGCTCGAATACAGTTAGACGACACCAACTGTTCCTTTTTCTTCTTCTTCTTCTCCTTGCTTTGTCTTCTCCAACAAACAACCCACAAAGATAAAGTAGATATTCGAGAGAAGAAAATTCCAAACAACCGAAGTCGAGCCATCCAAACACAAAAATAATCTCTGAACATCCACACCCAAACTTGGAGAGGAAATCCAAGGGCAAGACAACAGCTCTAAATTTGATCAACAACACAAACAAATCACATTCGACACAATGTAAGGAAAGAACCCCCCAACTATTTATAGAGAAAAGAAAATCTTTAACAAATCACACAATAAATGGGTCATCAAACCAAATCCCACAAATCAAGAAAGATCCCAATAAAACTTTGAAAATTGTCAAATCATAAATTGCCAGCACAAAGTTATGAAACATAAAATATATATTCCAATCAATTGTATTACATTCTAAAAAGGGTTACACCACAAGGCGCCCGGAAGGAAGTACAAAACAAAAAAAACAAACAAAAGTACAATCAAATCAAATAAACTCTGAAAACTCTAGAAACGGAAGATGGAGACTGGCATGCTGCGCCTCCACCTCCGCCACTACCTGGCGCTCCAATGTTTCCTGCGCCTTCAAAAACTAGACCCTTGATTTAAAAGCAGCCAAGGTTGCCTTGGTGGCTGCAATATCTTTCTCCACTTCCTTTATAGCATAAACAGTCTTGTCCACCTTAGAAACTAATTCAGGAAAATTCAAACTCTGAATCTTCTCCCATTCTTCCTTCCGCTGCATAAAAATATCTCGGAACCACCCTACCGAAAAAGATAATCTTTCTGTAGAGTCTAACACCCCCTCCCATTCTGATAGCAACTCAGCAGTTACCTCACCAAGGTTAATGCACTGCATCGAACCAAACATTTCCAAAAATTCGAAAACTACAACACCAAGAATACGGTTACTACTAATATTGGCCCGGGACACAAAAGGCCCATGAAGAGCAACTAAGGCCTCATAGCGCCCCTGGTAAGGCAAATCCAGAAGCTCAGAGATAAAATCCCCCTTTTTACCAGGGCCCAGAGCGCCACTAGTCCCAGCCACAACAACTGTACGAGGGACGCCCTCTACTTTAGGAAGATCACCCGATCGATCCAAAGAGGCGGCGCCATCAGCTTCAGCCTCATCTTGTTGATCAGGGCCATCATGCTCATCCACTAGCTCACCCTCCCTGTCAGGAGCTCGTCCAGGAACAGATAACATATACTCCTAAAAATGGGCGCGACCACTAGGAGTGTCAATCATCTGAACATCCTTTTGAGAAGAAGCGAAATCTTTCTCTAGAGGATGTAAAGAGGCTCTTGAGTCCTAAAAAAAAGGGGGGGAGTGTCAACACATAGAAAATACTTTAAAGATTAAGGAAGCAAAATAAAACAACATCTACATGAAGAGGAGATTCGTGACCAGAAAAACAATCTTCGCCATGAAGATCGGCACCCTCGAAAGATTTAACCCAAGGAGATGGTTGAGAAGATTGATGAGAGTTGTCATCACCAACTGGGGACTAGCGCCCAGAATTAGTAGGGCCCCCTGAAGAAGTGCCAACCTCCTGACCTGAAGGAGTAGCACCGGTGGAGGGAACCTCCCGCTGATCCTCAGCAACATAAGCTTCCACCACGGTCGAAGAAACCTCGGTATCCGGAACCTCGGAAGAAACTTCAGGAACTGTAGTGCCCCCTCTAGAAGAAGTTTGTGAAGGAATCTCACCTACATCATCATCCTCATCACAACTAATCTCTATGGGAAAGACCATTGCCAAAATAGACAAGAAATGGGCACGATACACGGGGTCTGATAGGTCAGGGCGCTTGGCAGGATGTGAAACCTAAGAATCCTCATCACGAACTGCACTACTTGACCCCGTATCTTTCATTAAAGGAAAAGTACGAAAATAAGTGAAATGATCCTTACCAGTCTCAGTCGCCGTCACCAATTTGCGGAACTTAGGCGGACGAGGGGCTTTCGAAGGGTCGGGAGGCTGAGAACATACAATAACGAAGGGATAAGAATGATGAAGAAATCAACATCAATCATCAAAGATTTGCATAAGAAAAACTGCACTTACAAAGGCGAGAGTGGTGCCACGCTTACTACCCGCAATAGGCGCCTTAGGGCTGGAAGGACAAGAAGGATGCCGAGGAGCCCCACGCCTTACAAGTGCCTTCGGCACGGCGGCGCCAGGTTTCTTCTTGACCTTCCTCAAACAATCATAGAGAGAGATGTCAGCAGAGCCCAAAAGAGGCTGCTTGACGGAAGGGGCCCTTCGAAACTCATAAAAACGCTCTCACTGTTGAAGCCAAAATCCCTGGGCAAACTTGCTGACAAAAGGAACACGATCTTGGGGCGGATAAAATAATTTGAACTTACCCCTCTAAGATTACCACGACGGTCGATTTCCGAGTAAGTAAAAAAAGACCAGCACTTTCTACAGTACATAAGAGGAGGGGGTCTTGAAGCCACACCTTGATCAAAACCTGTTTGGCGCGCAAAATGATCCACACAATACGATACCATCTCCTGGACACCGTCAGCAAAAGATGGTAAAAAACCTAGAGTGGCACTTAAGCCAAATTCATAGGCAGACTAGTCTACTCCCTCTCTGAAGTCAAGAAAACGGTCCTCCCACTCCACAAAGGATGATCTACCCCCTCTGGAACTTCCATGTAGGGGCGAAAGACAAAGCACGACTATTGGTCAAGAAATTTAGCAAAGGCTTCCCACTTGGCTTCATATCCCTCCAAAAATATGGACGGGAATAATGAGCCGAGTACTCTGCATCATACACGAGGCCGTCATGATGTGGCTCGTGTGCGGGAATGGGTTCAGCAAGTGACTTGGGGACAGGACGGTAAGCCGCCAAGCATTCCCAGGCCCACATCTGCGAGAAATTCAAATCAACGCAAGTGTCCACCACGAACTGGCTGTTGGCGGAACGAATATCCTTAACAAGTTGATCGAGGCGCCTATATTGGGTGCCTAAGAACAGAGGACCTAAGGCAATCTTCCCCCCCTGGGCCAACTCGAAAAGAGGAATGATGGCTAGGTTCAAGTCATCTACTACGTGCATTAATGAGAAGTGACGAAACGGTTTGCACGCTGCGGAAATCGAAGAATCAAGATTCCCCCATCGCGCATGGGACTAAATGTATTAGCTGCCTTTTGGACATTGCCACGTAAGCACCATGAAGGCGCCACGAGGGTGCTACATGGGCGCCACGAGAGTGCCGTCGAGACGCTCTCGCCTATTAAGGTGGAGCATCTTATTTAATTCCACATGCACAACATATGTCACAAAGCATGAAGGGTCAACTTTATTCTAGAGGGGGGTCAAATAAGGTGGAAAGGATCGGAGGGCAAGAGAAGAAAGAACAGTTGGGGAAGGCGCCCGAATGCCATTTTCTGGAGGCGGGGAGCCACTACAACAAGGCACCCTCCTTCGGGGCGCCCTCGCCAGGATAATCATTGGAGAGAGGCGCCATAAGAGAGTCTGAAAAATGCAGTTAGGATATCTTCTGTACCAATCATTAAGATCCTTGTCAGGAAACCGTCCTGATACTTAACGGAATGATCCCTTAGACACGTGTCAAGAATATCCCCCGGTCTTGTCTTTTTCTCAGAAGAAGAAGGGAAGGAAGGGGGACCAAAGGGGAGAGACCTAAAGGTAGAAAGGCTATAAATACCCCGAGGGGTAAACCTCAAAGGACATGAGACAATTCGGTAAAAGACTCTCTCTCACTGGACTCTCTATCTCTCTCTCTCTGTCTGAGGATACTTGTTCTTCTTCTCCTTCATCCATCTCCACCTTCCATCTTATAGGGACGTCTCTAGAAGGAGTGACAGTCCTTCAAGAACCACTGAATTCATCAGCCTAGTTCGAGGTTATCTTCATCATACCCGAGCACATCATCATCATATCCAGTTCTCATCAATACAACGTTGTAAAATTCTGAGTCCAAAACTAATAATTCTGGATTAATAAAAGGGGCTAATTATAAATCCCCACATCTCTTTTATGAAAATATTTGACCTTCCACCCAAAAACCTATTTGACGCATGAGGAGCAAACACGTAATTCAGTTATATGTCCACCCCGGGCTAGAGCCCCAAATTAGAAGACGCACCCTGACTATATTTTAGTCTTGGTTTCTAACCAAGTTTTGATTGAGTTAAATGTTTTGGATTGACTTGGTTTTTTTGTGTCAAAAAGAAATAACCAATGGATCATCTCCATTATGATCCCTATAGTTTGTATTTTTTTGTGTCAAAGTTGATGTGTCGACCTAATCCCCTCGAAGTAGTCTTTGAAAGTCTGTGAATTTTAGATGTAAGTTTTACCATTGGTTCCAATCAACTTTCAATTTTACAATAAGACGATTTCTAGATATGATAATTAAAACATTATCACCGAAAATCAACCATTGAATCATCTTATGTGAAGTGGAAGACCACTTACTAAAGCGGTCGGAAGCATGGTTTCCATAGTCATGTTATCGCATATTTAAATTGTAATCCAATTCCAAAAAAAAAAAAAATCAACTTCATGTAAGCCTATAAGACTAGGGTCACACGTGAGTTACAAAGGACTGGGGTTCGTTTGATATGATTCTTTGTAGGGTTACATAGAAATAGTTGAAAGGTCGGTGAGATATTCTCCTCACCATGTTAATCATCATATAGGAAAATCATCAAAAATTTATCAGAAATCGACAATCGCAAAAAAAATCTCAAATTTGTCAATTTTTTATAGGATGATTAGATGGTGTTAAAATTTTGAGAATTTGTAAGGAGAACATTTTCATAAAAAATCAACCCTTGAATTATATCTATATAGACTCCACAAAAAATGTGTTATAATAATGTAGCAATAAAATATGTTACAAATCTCTCCTCTAATTTATATAACTACTAAATTAGTAATGATTGATGAGAATGGAAATTTCACACATATCATTTTTACATAACTTTTATAAAAGTGGGGGAGGGGAATGGCTTACACAAAAAAGAATTAGAATGGCTTTATTTCCTGGCCATGTCTTACACAAACAAAACCCTAGCTAATCTCACAGTTAAGAACACTCAATGCTTATTTCTAATGTGCAACTCTTAAGAACGTATGGAGTTCTCTTTCAAGCTCGTTTATATTCAGTTTTTGTTGTCCTGCAGGTTGCCCACCGAGGCACCAACTAACTCGAAATTTTAGTTCCCTATATCTTTCCTCTTTCATTCAAAGAAATTTACATGAAGACCGAGACTAAGGAAACCCCCAGGAAGTATCCCACTATCTCCACAGTGGTTACTTCACTTCCACGTTTTCTCCTTCCAACTAGGATTTAGGATTTACCTCATTTTTATTTTAAATGCACAAATATTAAGAGTTGGAAACTTGCCTCTGATGTTGAAAAGCCTTAAAAAACCCATTGCATATCTAGGGTGTACATGATACATGGTATGATGGGATGATCCCACTAGAGGGAAAATGATACGATCATCATAGGATCATTGCTTCAGCTAGATCCAGCATTTTTCTAGGAAGGGAGTGATAAATAAAACACACAAGGATCATATCATATTAATTAGATGGATGGTTTTACAAAAGTGGTGCCAGACGCTTATGTGGCAGGGTAGGATTCACCACTTTTCCCCTCCCAAAAGTGTTTTGAAACGGTTTCCAGCTTACATGGCAGTTGGACCGACCATACAACATAAGCATTGAACACCACTTTGATAAAATGGTTGGTCCAAACCGCATGCACAACGGTTAAAAAAGAACTGAAAAGAGAAAAGTTGAAATTTTGTTGAACCCCAATATTTTATCTTAAAACCCCACTTGGTGCTTACTCATCCTGCATCTAGCCTATTATAGACACATTTAACCTATTACGTGTCCACATAGATTTTCTAAAGCCTGACTTTTGGTGAGGATATATCTTGTGCAAATTAAATTGTTCTAAAAATTTTAGCCTCATAAAAACGTCTTTGAAGTTGCTGATAAAATGGATGGTTAAACAAACTTTAAAATTCAATCCACATTTTGGGTTTACAAATTTAGAAAGATGTGATTTTTTATAAGGGTAATGTTCATGGTGAGAAGATCAACCTAAAAAAGATCATCCTTTAGATTATCTCTATGCATTTGAGCCAATATATAAGGTGTAAACATAGTGTAACTATTTGTGAGGTGTTAAGATTAAAAAAAAATTAGGGTTGCAAGGTAAAATTTCCCTTATGTTTTTTGGCCCCATCTTATTGGGGTGTGTTTTGAGAAGTCATGGTTGAAAATGGTAAATACTATTCTTTTATCCATGACTGCTTCCACCACGAAAACTAAGGGTGGGACTCGACAAGTTGGGTGGGTTAGAGGCTTTGGGCCAATCTGTTGAGATTTGTCCAAAAATGTCCCAAAGTTTTCTTCTAGTTGCTCTAGTTCTTTAGATTCTTCAGATTAGCTAAATTAAATAAATTGAGGTGGATTGGACGGGTTTTTAAACTGGATAATATGCACTTGCTAGTTCAAACTACTTCACTAAATAAAAAACAAGAACTTACAAAAAAGATAAATAACAACTCAGTTTAATAAAGTATACTTTATAATGTTAAAAATAACAATATAACAATATGCTTATACATAATAAATAAAAAACATAAGGGCCGGTTTGGTTCGTGATCAAAAAATTTGTTTTCAAAAACTAATTTACACCTATAATAATATACATCTTGTACTACATCCAAAATTATTTTAAAATTTACAATGAACTTATGTAGGATTTTCTAAAACAAAAAAGTGTTGTTTTATGTGTTTTCAATGAAATCATATAGGATTTTATAGTAACATTAAAATGCAATTTTAAATGTGATATAAGATATAGTTTAGTTTATGTGTAAATTTATTTTTGAAAACAAATTTTTGGATCGCGAACCAAACGGGCCCTAAAAATTGCTCACATAATAATTTAAGATCCGATATCGTCACGTTAGCTGAGAGAAGGGTTAAGTTTTCTTCTTTGGCGCTGAATATTTTTCTATTTTAGAACTTCCGATAAGTATAATATATACATAAATATAAGTTTCTTGGGCTGGACTAGTTTATTGGGTTAGCAATTATCTTTGATGATGCTTGCCCAAGTTTGAATTTGGGTTACCAAAATTCAACTTATACTTGCACAAATTCTCAACTATCTCTGCTTATGATTACCCAAAAGTTCGTGCTGGTGCCATGTCCCACCGCTAACAAAAACCACCACAACTCTCCCTCCATTTTTTCACCCACACTTTCTAACTACTAATAACTTCCAAAAATGGCAGCTGCTAGCTAGCATAGCTAGTAAAGTATATTTTTGTTGATAGCATAAATCTGGTGGATACAAATCTTGCTTGCATTGACTTATTTTGAAAAATGTTGGACATAAATTAGGAGAATTCGAGTATTCCTGACTGCGGTGGTTGATTTTCTTGTGTTTAAAAGTTGGCGGTTAATTTCTCTCCATTTTCAAACTCGGAAGTTGTTGGAAGTGGTTTCTCTTTTGCTATTGATTGATGTGTTATCTTCTCTTAAGCATTTTCTTGTACTTATAATTGAGCAATAACCTACATAAAAAAAGCTTTCAAAAATGAAAATGTCCCGGGCGGGGCTGGGCTCATATAACATGAAGATTCGTTCTGGTTGGGATATAAAAACTTGAGGTTGGCCTGGCTAGCCTTAGCCTTGGATGAAATGCATGCTCGAGCCTGACCTACTTCAAGCTAGATCGTGCCGTTCACCATTACTGCACATGACATTTTTATTATATTCCAAATTTTTGTTCAAACTTCAAGATGCTAAGCTTGTTAGGATTTTCGCCCTCTGCATGCTTAGGATTCACCACAAACAATGACAAGCAAATACTAACACGAAAATAATAGAGAAAAGAAATAGAAACACACCACAAACGATTTACGTGGTTCACCACTCTTTAGCTACGTCCATGACAAAGAACAACTTCTTTCACTAAGATCAAAGGGATTACAAAGTAAGCCACACACTCAACTACTCTCACAAGCTTCTCTCTAACTTGCTTCTCAAACCTCTCTCTACAATATTGCTTCTCTCTACAATATTGCTCTCACACTCTTCTCTCTATCTTTAGACTCACAACCCTTTCAAAAGATCTCACACTCTTAATGTTGTTTTTCTGAATGAATTAGGCTAATGCCCTACTCCTATATTTATAGCCTCCAATAGGTATCCCAATCCTAGAAGGAAAAGGAAATCCTAACTAAATATGAAAAGGAAACCCACCTAAAATAGAAGTTCCCTCAAATATAAGAGAAAGAAAGTTTCTAAAACCCGCCTAAAAGAGAAGTTCCCTTAAATACAAGAGAAAGGAAGTTTCTAAAACTTTAATTGATTTTTCCAAAACATCACAAATCTCCACCTTTTAGAAAAACTCTACTTCACGTACCCGTTCTTCTTTTCACGCTCATTATCATCACCTTTTGGCAAAATACTCGCAACTTCATCTTCAATCTTCTTTGATCCCTTTATCTTCATCTTATTGTTGTCTTTGCACTTCATCATTAATCATCCACATTGAGTAACTCCCAAGTTGCTCTCCGTCTTGGGAATCACACTAACATCATCATCAACCATCGCATCATCATCATCTTCAAGCATGCATATCTCAAACACAACATATGTTTGAGCCACATCTTCTCTCTTCAACATCTCCTTTTCTATCACTTTGGTAGACTTCATTACTGGCTTCCACTCCTTTGCAACTCTTGTAATTGCTCCACCTGCTCTATCAACTCTGTTTGCTCCAATGGCTCTACCAACTGCTCCACCTGCTCCACCAAAATTTGTATTCCCTAAAAGGACATACAAATTGTAAACCCTCTTTGCCATGAACATGATACGAGAATTTCTTTTAATTTTCATGAGCCCATACTTCACATCAACCTGACAACCCTTCGAATCCAGCGCACCCAAGGATATTACATTCCTTTTCACACTAGGAACATGACGCACACCAGTTAATGTCCTCAACAAACCATTTGTGGTCCTGATTTTGATTGTTCTAATCCCTACCACATCACACATCGCATTGTCACCCATAAAGACTTTACCAACTATAGGTGTGTAGAAGGTAAACCACTCTCTATGAGGACATATATGATAGGAACAAGCAGAATCAAGAATCCATTCGTTTGCTTTTGTTTCTTTATTGATAATTGACCGGACCTCTCCACAATCCTCATCATCTGACTTTCCAATAGCTACAGAAGTCGTTGCCTTCTCCTCTTCTTTCTTTTTCTTCTCAGGACAATCTCGTATCATGTGTCATTTCACTCCACAGTAGAAACATTCCAACTCCATGATTGATTTTCTCTCTTTCGAAGCTCCACCCTTCCATGTACCACTTCCACTCTTCTTCCCTCCTTGAATAAACAGACCTAGTGACTTATCATGTTTCTCTTCTGCTTCTTCAAATTTTTCATCGGAGAATATAACATTCTTTGCTTGTTCTAAAGTTATAGTGTCTCTACCGTAAAGTAGAGTCTTAATCAAGTGCTTGTGAGTACGGCGTAATGATGCAAGCAAAAGAACTGCTTTATCCTCATCCTCTAACTTAATGTCAACATTAGATAAATCATAAAGAACTCGTTTGAACTCACCTAGATGGGTGTGTAGGTCTACACCCTCTTCTCTTACGAAAGAATACATCTGTTGCTTCAAAATCAGTCGATTGGTAAGACTTCTAGCTATGTAAAGGTCCTCCAACTTCTTCCATAATTCTATCGCAGATGTTACCTCCATCACATCATACACAACTTCATCAGACAATCCCGAACGAATAGTACTTACCGCTCTTGAATTGATATTCTCCCACTTCTCATCATCCATCTTTGCTGGCTTCTTTTCTTTCCCATGCAACGCATCATCTAGACCTTGTTGAACCAAGGCATATTTCATCTGAAGTTGCCACAAGGAAAAATTCTTCTTTCCATCACGTTTCTCTATTACCACATTCCCATCTCCAATCGTAGTAAAAGCCGCCATTGTTGATCACCAAAAGCTCTTATACCAATTGTTAGGATTTTCACCCTCTGTATGCTTAGGATTCACCACAAACAATGACAAGCAAATACTAACACGAAAATAATAGAGAAAAGAAATAGAAACACACTACAAACGATTTACGTGGTTCACCACTCTTTGGCTACNAGAAATAAATAAGAACTAGAGACTAACAATAAATGATTCTTCTTACTAGAATTTTTAGGATGCAATTAAATGTAACAATGACCTCTATTTATAGCCATATTGGTGGTGGTAGTAGTAGGTGAAATAGTGATGGAATTAGTGGTAGTGGTAATAGCAATAATGATGCTAGTCGTGGAGTGAATGGTGATAATGGTGATGGTGGTCTAGTGGTGGTCATCCACCATGATATACCACAATATCATTTATTTACAACAAAGAGTGAATATTAACAACCTAAGTACCTAATTTTATAATAAGGAATATCAAACCCTAAATTTTGCATAAATAAGTCAACAAAAGTTACAAAATAATTAGGGTTCTAATTTCTTAATTCTAACAAGAGTGAATATTAAAATGCCTAATCATGATTGAAAAAAAATTGAGTCTTGAGAGATATAATTTTCATAAATCTGATTGTCTCAACTTTTTTTTTGATCAATAAAATTAATTAGAAGAAGAAATAAATTACAAGGTATTTCAAAATTTTCTCAACTTTCAGTAGCAGGGGCTGATTCTGTTGAAGAAGAGAGAAGTCGAAATCATTGTCTCTCTAACTCTTAGTTTGTAAATTTTTAGTTACGAAACTACAAATTTACCCAGGGCTAAATTATTAATACCCTCTTATGTCCCAACTTTTATAACACATATCACATACCTATTTTTTTTCCAAAATTTACCCCGGGCTGGAGCCACCTCCAGCTCAGTACTAGTTCCGTCCCTGCATATCTATACGGTAAATGCTAATAGGAGGAAGGCACTACCTCAGAAAATAGTCAGGTGCTTTAAGAGGTCTGGACATCCCGATCACAAATATAAGTTTATTAGGTCGGACGAGTTGATTGGGTTAGCAATTATCTTTGCTGATGCTTGCCCACGTTGGAATTTGGGTTACCAAAATTCAACCTATATTTGCACAAATTCTCAATTATCTCTGCTTATTATTAACCCAAAGTTCGTGTTGGTGCCATGTCCCACCGCTCACAAAAACCACCACAACTCTCTTTCCACTTTTTCACCCACATTTTTTAACTTCTAATAACTTCCAAAAATGGCAGCTGCTAGCTAGCATAACTAGTAAAGTATATTTTTGTTGATAGCACAAATCTGGTGGATTTAAATCTTGACATAAACTAGGAGCATTCGAGTATTCCTGACAGTGGTGGTTGATTTTCTTGTGCTTATAAGTTGGCTGTTAATTTCTCTCCATTTTCAAAGTCGGAAGTCGTTGGAAGTGGTTTCTTTTTTGCTATTGGTTTATGTGTTCTCTTCTCTTACGCATTTGCTTGTACTTGTAATTGAGCAATAACCTGCATAAAAAAAGCTTTCAAACATGCTAAGCTTTGGGAAAACAAGTGTTATCTGGTGGCTAGTAAACTATTAAGGGGAACAAGTTTTTGGTCAATGGAAGTTAATTAACATTACTTGAAGAGATAAGAGTGTCTTAACGGGTGACTAGCAATAGTTAAATTAATAAAAATTATAAGTTACAAAACAAGTAAACCAATTTGAAAATTTTCTCCCCAATGGTTAATCTGGTTAATCTTCTCTTTGTTTGCCACACTCAGAGCACATTCAACTACATTTGACTTCACCACTCTGAACACCTCAATTATGATTTGTAAGTTAAAAAGTGTTTGAAAGGAACATCACCATTAATTTAGGAGTTTACGACACAAAATGAATTTAGAGAAGGCATAGGGCATCCTCCTCTTTGGTATGGTGTTAGAAACTTAAGATGTACTCTTCTTCTGAATAGTTTATTTTCTTTTTTGTAATTTTAAAACAAATGTGTGTTTTGACGGTTGAAACCTCAAAATTGGTGGTCTAAGGGTGTTATTGCAAGTGTTTTTGTGTTTAAAATTAGGTTTTTGGTGATGGTTTGTTTGGATAGAGAATTTTAAGTAGGAATTTTGTGGGGACCAGGGATTTGGTGAAAAACTAGTTAAAAATCATGTTATAGATCTAACTAGTTTTCCACAAAATACCTACTTAAAATTCTCCATCCAAACAAACCATAAGTTTATATTCAAAATGAAATTGTGGATTTTACGATATTGTTGTTTGTGGTTTTGTGTTTAAATAATTGATGACCATTGATGGAGAGATGACAGGTCGATGGAATGAGGTCCCTTTGACCTATCATCTTTTAGTATTGTTAAGCGATCGCCAACTCAATGGAGTATGACAGTGAACTAACCCCTTAATCCTGAGATCTGTGGATATGATGTCCCACCGAACCTGCCCTAAGCTATTTTTATCGATTTCTTATGGCAAGTATTATAGATACTTCAAACAATTAAAAATGTATTTTTTGAAGTTTGGGCAAGTACTTTGGGCACCTCAAACAATTAAACCCCTCCCCCTGTTTCAATTTGAGACTGCAACAAGGGGTTTGAGGGAGACGAGAGTTTGTATTAGAGATTGTGTTGCCCATCACACACATGTTCAGTATTGTTATTAAAATTCATTACAAATTTCTAAACGGATCTTTTTTTAACAAAAACTTGTCGACTCAAGAAATTTCTAGCTTACACAACTTAAGACATATTTTTGAAGTTATGGGCCAATTGGTTGCGTCGTGCGACGACACTCTCAATATCATTTTGGCATGTATGCCCATGGTCTCTCTCTCTCCCCTAAATCCCAACCTCAAACCCTCCAAAAAAAATAAGTTTCCCTTGGTGCTGGCCTTAGAACCTCTTTAACTTGATCCTCTAAATCCTCAAGAGTAGGGGTGTAAACGGTAGCCTATCGGACCGGATATGGCCATATCCGAATTCGAATCCGAAATTTTTTAACACATCCGAATCCGATCCGATATTCGACGGATGTTAAAACTTAATGACCAAATTCGAATCCGATAATAGTATCGGATATCGGATATTATCCGATTTGACCGATAAGGTCATTCGAATTCGAATATCATCCAACATCCGAAATCCGAAATCCGATGAAGAAATTGGTANTCAAACTCTCAATGTTATTTTTCTGAATGAATTAGGCTAATGCCCTACTCCTATATTTATAGCCTCCAATAGGTATCCCAATCCTAGAAGGAAAAGGGAATCCTAACTAAATATGAAAAGGAAACCCACCTAAAATAGAAGTTCCCTCAAATATATGAGAAAGAAAGTTTCTAAAACCCACCTAAAATATAAGTTCCCTTAAATACAAGAGGAATGAAGTTTCTAAAACTTTCATTGATTTTTCCAAAACATCACAAAGCTTTGGAAAAACCAGTGTTATTTGGAGGCTAGTAAACTGTTAAGGGGAACAAGTTTTTGGTCAATGGAAGTTAATTAACATTACTTGAAGAGATGAGAGTTTTTTAACGGGTGACTAGCAATAGTTAAATTAATAAAAATTATAAGTTACAAAACAAGTAAACCAATTTGAAAATTTTCTCCCCAATGGTTAATCTTCTCTTTGTTTGCCTTTAACACTCAGAGCACATTCAACTATATTTGAGACACAAAATGAATTTAGAGAAGGCATAGGGCATCCTCATCTTTGGTATGGTGTTAGAAACTTAAGATGTGCTCTTCTTCTGAATATTTTATTTTCTTTTTCGTAATTTTAAAACACATGTGTGTTTTGACGGTTGAAACCTCAAAACTGGTGGTCTAAGGGTGTTATTGCATGCGTTTTTGTGTTTAAAATTATGTTTTTGGTGATGGTTTGTTTGGATGGGAAATTTTAAGTAGGAATTTCGTGTAAAAAACTAGTTAAAAATCATGTTATAGATCTAACTAGTTTTCCAATAAATTCTGGTCCCCACAAAATCCCTACTTAAAATTCTCCATCCAAACAAACCATGAATTTATATTCAAAATGAAATTGTGGATTTTACGTTATTGTTGTTTGTGGTCTTGTGTTTAAATAATTGATGACCATTGATGGAGATATGACAGGTCGATGGAATGAGGTCCCTTTGACGTATCATCTTTTAGTATTGTTAAGCGATCACCAACTCAATGGAGTATGACAGTGAACTAAGGATTTGAGGGGTTCTAGTGAACCCCTCAATCCTAAGATCTGTGGATATGATGTCCCACCGAACCTACCCTAAGCTATTTTATCGATTTCTTATGGCAAGTAGTATAGATACTTCAAACAATAAAAATTGCATTTTTTGAAGTTTGGGCAAGTATCATGGGCACCTCAAACAACCAAACCCCTCCCCCTGTTTCAATTTGAGACTGCAACAAGGGGTTTTTTGAGGGAGACAATAGAGTTTGTATTAGACGACACAATCTTTAACGTACGTTATAGATTGTGTTGCCCATCACAAACATGTTCGGTATTGTTATTAAAATTCATTACAAATTTCTAAACGGATCTTTTTTCAACAAAAACTTGTCGACTCAAGAAATTTCTAGCTTACACAACTTGAGACATATTTTTGAAGTTATGGACCGATTGGTTGTGTCGTGCGGTACTATCTGTACTGGACGACACTCTCAATATCATTTTGGCATGTATGCCCATGGTCTCTCTCTCCCCTAAATCCCAACCTCACCCTCAAAAAAAATAAGCTTCCCTTGGTGCTGGCCGTAGAACCTCTTTAACTTGATCCTCTAAATCCGCAAGAGTAGTCTAAAAACCTTTTTGCCTGCGTCCTTAGAGAACAATCGTAGGATGCATGTGGAAAGATTCACGGTAGGATTCAGATCATCTAAGCGGTCGAGTTGTCACTGTCCTCTTGTTTATCATCGAAATTTCGTGTGAAAGCACCCAACGACCAAGTACCCAAGAAGAAATAATATTACGTGCACATACCTTTAAAGAGGGTACACAATACCGTCAATCATCGAACCGTTGGCTTGTGGTGCAGTCAAAAGGTAGTTGTCGACCGTACAACATCCAACGACTTAATGAGGACGTATTGTGCACCCTGGTTTAAAGTGGGTTCCAAAAAAATAGCACCTCGAAAAGACTTGTTCTCTACTTTACTCTTTCTTTAGTTGTTCTAGGTCAACCAAGTCTGTAACAACGCTCTAACTCTTCCATCGCGAGATCTTCTTCCCTCTTCCTCTTTCTCTCTCTATATATCAGTTAAGTCGATCTTCCTTCATGTTTCGGAATTCGGATCGTACAGACGAAAAAACCAGAGTTCTTTCTCTGTGTTTGGTTCTTCATCGATTGTTTATTTATTTATTTTTTCTCAGTTTATATACATCTTTAATTAATTTTTGTGGGAGATGGAGTATGATTTTATGAATGGGTTCCTTTCAGAAATTGCAGGAGTTCGAATCGTACCGACCAATAAAAAAATTAAGTGTGGATCCGGCTCAGGTAAATTCTTTCAAAAATTCTCATTGAAATTAGGGTAGACTCTTTGCTTCTGTTTCCTGGGTAATAAATTAGTTGAGGTAGTCGCTGCCAAATTATAGAGAAAAACTACAGATTTAATGAATCAGAAATCTTACAGGGTTGTTTACAGGTTGCTTATCTTATCTAATTAGACCAAGCAACAGGTTAAGGTTAGGATCGACCCTAAGCTGGTTAGCGGCTCAAGATTGTTCGGTCTTAACCTTAACTTTTGTTAAATGGGTCAATTTTTATCAACCCCAACCCTAATTAACAGGGTTGATCCTAGTAAAAACCTAGCTCTAAAAAATTGCTTGGACACAAACTACCAAAATTAATCTATTGTTTTGTGTGAGGTGAGATGGTAAAAGATAGTTTTTTAGTTTTTTTTTTCTTCTAGGCAAATTTGTAAATGAAGAGCAAATTTAAGTGGACCTAGCAAAGGCCAAAGGATGAAAAACAAAGGCAAAATTGATTCTACACCCCCATCACTATGTTAGCAAGCATCCCAACTAGGTTGGAACCTAAAAAAACAACTACCATTTGGAGCTAAAAGGAATGAACTACGCAATTGAACTACACAAATGGGTCTCGAAAGATATGAAAGATCTCCCTCCAAGCCGGACATATGGCTTTCATCAAATACGGCTTTCCACAACCAATTCTCTCTCGATACGTTCCTCAAAAAATCCGATTCGTGCGAATTCTTCCCCCAACTAACGAAGAGATCTTGGCGGAATTGCCTTTAAATGAGATCTCAATTCGAGCTACGGTTTCCTTAGATATCTTACAACTAAAATCCATCTTTTTCGTAAAGGTACTCCTAATGGGTTGAAGACCTTATCAACAAGCGTTCCATCTTCTAAATAGGCATACCTTAGGCAAATTTTTTGAAATGATACCTTTATTCCCATGTTTTCCAGCGACTTTATAATGGCCGTTTACCCAAAAAAAAGTCTATAATGACCGGTGTTAGTAGGGCTCCCAAATAGTGAGGGGGCCCGCTCATTTTTTGGGCTTAAAGCATGGTTCCTAGTCACCACCAAATCAGCCCGAGGCAATGGTGAGTCAAAAAGATACATAAAAAAAGAAATAGATTAGAGTCGACCAAGTCGAAATGACTGAGTCAAGTGAGTTGACCGAGTCAAGGTCAAATGAGTCAGGCTCGAGTCAAAACAAGCCAAAAATGTAAAAAAAAATGGAAAAGAAATAGATTCTAGTCCACAGAGTCGAGCTAGTCAAGCCCGAGTCACACCAAGTCCATAACGTGCCAAGCTTGGTAGTGAATAGTTAGGTAAGTGGTGACCGAGTCCGATTCGAGTTGGCCAAGTCAGACGCGATTTGGCCGAGTCGGAAAACCATGGCTTAAAGCCCAAATAACAACTTTACTCTCATTTTGTGGTTTTTCTAGGGGAACTTCCCATACCAAAACAACTAAATACACACCCCACCCCCTCTACACCGCACTACCTCACCACTGCCACAACCACTCGCCTCCCACCTAGTACCACTACCACCTTAACTAGAACCCCCATCAGAAACAAACAAGAGGAAGAAAGCATGGCACCTGCCATGGGAAATCCTGAAATTGCCAGCATCGTCGTTGAGCCACCTTTTGTTCGAATTCCCCAAATTTGACAATAAAGTTGAAAAAATTTAGAAATTTCAACAGGTTCCTGCAAAATAATAATGACATTTTCGACGGGTACCTATTGAATTAAAATTTTGACTCTGCTACCCACTACAATTTCGACTTCAACATGAATCTGTCAAATTTTCATATTTTTCTTAT
>MVGT01000945.1:80457-91164 GCA_002174775.1 Macleaya cordata | reverse complement strand
GGGGTTTGGCTATTATGAAATATTTATGCAGTTTTTAGTATTTGGCAGCAAAAAATGGGGGTTTTGAGAAAAATTATGATTATTTAAAAAGATACAAATAAGTGTTGATTGGAGAAACAATTTGGTTTAAAGAAATCTATGTAAAAAATTTTTTTGGCAAGTTTACCTACTTTAAAGCTATTAGCACTGGCCATTTGAGTGGGAAGTCCTAACATAGGACCAATAATGTGTGGAACATTATATATAAAGAGTAATACCACTTTGAAAAAAAAAACTAACCAATTTCTAAGCCTCGTGAGGTCATAGGTTACGATCCAAGGGGTGATTTTAGGCGAGTATGTTCTTCTCACTATGTAGATCATTTTCACAAAGAATCATCACATTTTAAAATTTATAATTCCATCAAAAGTCGATTAGAAATCAATGGTGAAGAAAACAGTTCTATTTGAATAAATGACCGTTAATTTTCGATTAACTTTTGATGGGGTTAGAAGTTTTAGAATAAGTTGATTTTCGATGAAGGTGATCTACATGGTGAAGGGAACATCATTAAAAAAAATCAGCACTTAGATTTTATATACTTTTTATATATATAAAAGGAATAATTTTCTCAAATCTACCTCGGGCTATATCCCGGGATAGCCCTCTCATAGGTCCGCCTTGATTAAACCTTATCGAAAGTTTGTTGAAAGTTAGTGTAATAATGTCTCCAATTTACTATTTTTCAAGGGCCAATTGAAGGAGTTGGAAGTTTTTAAATGGACTAATTTTTTAATATAATGATCTAGATGGTGAAGAGATATATATTATCATCCTCACAAATACTCAACCGCTAAATCATTCTCTTTCATGGCTGGGCTGGGGTGTAATGGGAGTGTTCTAATTTCTAAATGGAGATATAATAGCCTCATTATATAGTAGAGGTGGAATCCTCGTACCACATTAACAACACTGCTTTTGTGCAATGATCTATGGGGCTCACACGAAGATAAAAAGATTATGTAAGGGATGATTTTCTGTGATAATGATTTAAATAATGAAGAAATTATCTTAACAACAAAATCAATCTTTGGATCATCTATATATATATATATATATATAGATAGAGAGAGCGAATCAGAGTACATTGAGTATACATTGGTCTGTGGGACCCACCTAGAGATGAATCACGGGCTCAGTTTAAGTTAAGATATTCTCTCCATCATGTTGATCATCTTCACCAAAAATTAGCATATTTTAAAATTTGTAACCCTATCATCCGGTGATCGGAAATCATTTAAAATCAACGGTGTTTGAATATCTCAAGCACCGTTGATTTTCAGTGATTTCTAATCACCGGATGATATGGTTACAAGTTTTAGAATGTGCTAATTTTTTGTGAAGATGATCAAAATGATGGAGAGGATATCCTAACTTAAAATGAGCCATTGATTCATCTCTAGGTGGGCCCCACAGGCTAATGTACACTCAATGTACTCTAACCAATGTACTCGGATCCACTCTCATATATATAACCACAAGAGGGTGTATATAAGTGGGTACAAAAATAATTTGGGTGTAATAAGTGAAAACTTTGGTGTAAATATCTATGTCATACAAAGGATGAAATTGATCACTTATTATAAACAGTTAGTAATTAAAAAGGTGATTGCTAATAAAGATTTGAAGAACGTTCCTGAAAATTTGCACTGCCAAAACTTTTAACTTTTTGAAACATAATTCTCAGCTGACTAATAAAATGTTATGTTTCATCTAAGAATGAAGTCTTAAAAGTCTTAAAAATCATATCCAGTCACTTTTGAGTCAGCCTAGTCCAAACTGTATTTGTGTTTGTATTTGGTGGTGGGTAAGCCGATTACTAGGGTAACAAACTAACAACAAAGATCCGATACGCCTCTTGGTCTTTCTTTCTTTCTTTCTTTCTTTCTTGCGTCGACCGTCGGCCTACATTTGAAAAGACTGAAAGTGAGCGGTGGGTCCAACATCCACCCGGACCACCCCAAACAAATGCTTCTTTTATTTCTCTTTTGTTCTCATTTTCAAAGGAATCCTCCGGAACGTTTCCAAGCAGGTAACCGGACCCACTAACTGTGTCCCACATTACATTTGAGTCTTGTTTGAAAATGATGTCACAAATGATGAAAGATCAAACGTGGGGTGCGTAAACCGATATTAAATTTTAGAAAGGGAAAAAAAATTAACTCCACTTTTAGAAGGGGCAAAAAAATTAAATTTTAATTTCAAAGTTTTCATTTTTCACTCCAGTTTTACCAATATCGGTTTACGCACCCCACATAAAATAATCATGGCTCATATTTTGGGTGAGGATGATAATTTTTATTAGATAAGTAACCGTTTGGTTAGTTGGTAAAGTTTATTGCTGTTGATAGCATAGATTTGGGGGTAAATTCCTTTTGCATTGAAAAAATGATGAAGGATTTGTACATAATCTAGGAGTTTTTGAGTACTCCATATCTTCGATATGTGATTCGCTGCTGCTTGCAAGGCAGTCTATCTTCCTTATCTTCTTCCCTTATTGGTGAATGTGTTCTCTGGCAGTTAGAAGTACATCCTCCTCTTAAAGCCTTCTTAGTTTTTTTTAGTTGAAGTGAGACTATTACCTAAATTACATAGCTTTGAAACCCCGCAAGTATTAGGTGAGGTTGGAGTACAGAAACTACCACAAATGTATAAAAAGTCGAAGAGAAGTTGCCCCATAACAACAACGAAAGAAAGCCGCATCATAACAGTGAAGAGAACACCCCAGACGGATACCTATACGCACACATACACATATGGGTCTCACTCAATGGTAATACCATAATCAAGAAGTTTCAAACCCTTTCTTAGTTCCTTATACTTGTAAATGGAGCAAATAGTTGTTGGCTAAACCCTTTCTTAGTTGCTTGTACTTGTAATTGGGGTGTTTATAGGCCATTAGGGGTGGGACTTGGGTTGAGTCAACCCGACCAACTCAAACCCGACCCGATATTTAGGTAAGCATGGGCAAAGGTTGTTAGGCATTTGGATAAGTATGTGCATTATTTTGCCAACTCAAAGTTAAATTTGGGCAAGCATGGACAGAAATAATTTTCAATCCGGACAACCCGCCCACCCCGAGAAACTTATATGTAAAGATAAATATATAAAGATATTAATTAATTTCTAATATGAATATAATATGGGGCCTGAAAAAATATTTGAATGATAGAAATAGATAAATATATTAAATTATTAATATGGGGTGGAGGTATTAAGACCCAAAAAGAAAATTTTTCATGTGTCTCATTTTATGTAAAATCAAAAATATTTTTACTATATAATAACTAAAACTTGAAAGATTATAAAATCATCTTTAATTCATTTATCACGTGAGCAGATCGATTGTTAGCTTGTTAGCTTGTTTGTCTTTAAAAACAGTGAAAAAAGTTTTTTTTTAATTAAATTTGTTATTTATTAGTTATTATTATTTTTTGTATTAATAAGCTAATCTGATAACCTAAATTTATTGAAACTTAGGCAACTCGAAGAACCCGAGAAACTCACACGGACTATGCGTGGGTAGACCCCTTACAGGTTTTGTGGGTTCTATTGGCATTCTGAGTATACGGAGGTATAATGTGGGCATGGCATGTCCAAAGCCTCTAACCCGCCCGAGCCCCACCCCTATAGACCACTGCAGTGACAGAGCAACATTGAGATCTGAAGGCCGTGGCCCTGGCCTTCGGAGTATTTTTTATCAAAATATTATTTTATGATATGTACAAATTTTACATTCTGCCCCTCTAATTTTTTTTGAAATTCATTTATAACCTTAAGTATAATAAATATTTTTATTACGGGAATTGATATTTCTACTAAACTTTTTGTTTTTCCACTCAACTTATTCTTACATTCTTAGGCCATCCACAATGGTCGTAAGGTAAAAGCTAAATATAACTTACTAAATTTGGCTTACGTATACGAGTAACAAAGTGGTGGAAATAATGTTTGTTAAAAAATAATTAATAAAAAACTAATTGAAAATGTCAGGCGGCCCCGGGGGACACTGCCTGGTATTTTTAAAATAATTTAAAAAAAAAAAATGATGCATGTGACCTTTTTTGAAATTGAAAAAATATAATAATAATGATTTGTGGGACGACCCACCCCCACCCCACCTGGCTAAAATTTTTGGAAATTTTTATAGAAAAAGCTAAATTTGGCTTATCCCAAAGCCTCGTAGGGTTATTCTCCAAATTTAACATGACCACTAGTAACATTTTCTAGAGATATAGCCAAAAAATGTCACCGCTGTGAATGCCCTTATACCTAGTTTCTTTGGCCTCATTGAGATGATAAGGGCTGATTTTTTATTTTGATGTTTGTTAATTTTTCAACCAACTTCTAATGATATTACAAGATTCATCAGAATAAATATTAGGTAGATCTTCCTTATAGTGAAGTGAGCCCTTAGATTATCTTCATGTGGTCCCCACAAGCGAAATATTAGCACAATGTAAGATAAATTTGGTTATTTAAGTAAAAATTTGGGTAAAAATATCCACCCCTCTTTTATATTGGCCCCTAGGTTCAAATCTTGGCTTTGCCCCATCGATTATGCTAAACTTACAACAAAATCCTACATAATTACCTACCAAAAGCTAATCCGACGGTGGAACTATTTTTCATATACCCTCGTGATTTGCATCCATCCTAAAGTGATATGCATCCACCGTAGATTATGCCTTTGGTAGGAAATTTTGTAGACTTTTTAGTAAGCCTAGCATCAGCGTTTCCCTATAACCCCTAAATCACTCGTTACATGTGATTGATACTCCACATAAGTGCTTACATAAGTGACCACTAGGTATAACCCCGTGCCTTCGGCATGAGGCCATACCGCGTTTTCCTCCTCACACGCGCTACGCGCGCTTTGCTCACATCTCCACTACCACCACCACCACTAACAGATCCACTCCACGCGACTCTACCGTCAAATGTAAATAAATAATTATGGCCACATAAGGTTATTTTGGTCATTTACTATGATCACAAGACACATCTGGTATTTGTTAAAGGGTGAAGGACAAACTTGTCTAGAAAACCTTAAAGGGTCAAGGACAAACTTGTCTATTTGCTAAAGTAAATGGATTGAATAAATCGTAGCCGTCGGATGAATTAAGTGGATCGCCATTAATAAGTCGTACCCTTCGGATAGATTAAGTGGATCACTATTAAAATTGTGAGTAGGGGCTATTCGGTAACTCAACATAACTTAGTGGATTGAAATAGAGCCGTTGATGGGGGAATAAAAAAGATTCCTTCTTATGTTTTAGCCGTTGATGGCTATACATAAAAAGAAACCATCATGTTTCAGCCGTTGATGGCTATTACATAAAAGATACCGTCCTACTTTAATATATAGATTTGGGTCTACCGAGTACAGGAACCCACACCACACTAAGGTCCTGCTTGGTATGCAGGGAAAATTCGAATCTGCAGTTATTCTCGGTCAAATTGATAATTCAGCCGCTTGGTATAGTATTCCTCTGCTAATTAGGATACCTATATAGCCTTGTTTGTCCATGCAAACTACCACTACTACAGCTGTGGAAATTTGCATTCTGCAAATTTTCCCTACATCCCAAGCAGGGCCCAAGTGCATATTATTTGTCCCTATATCTGTTTCGGCCGGTTCGATGAAGGAGAAGCCGGGGCTGAAACCACTGAAACCCCTGAGCAGTCATGGACGTCAGGGCGAGGAGGTTTGTGGCCGCAACAGCCACCAGGTATGTTTTTCCCTCTTAATTCTAGTGTTATATAATATACATATATTTTATTGTAAATTGCTACCAGCATCACCCAATCTGTGGGATATTTAAAAGGACGGTCTGTCTTGTGGATTTAAACCAAATTCTCTGTTTCTAATTGATGCAACCTAGGGTTGCACAACAATTGAGACGAAAATTTTAACTGAATTTTCCCTAGAAAAAAAAAACCCCCTCAAAAACTATTCCGATCTTAATCTGTTTGTTTACATAGAGTACCATCTATAATTTTCATAAAAAGAATCAACCAAGTCCTTCAAAGTGATGAGGGTGCAATTATTAGTGTGATCCCCTGCCACCCTACCCTAATAAAAGAATTCCAACACATATTAAGCTATATTAGATGCAAGAAGAACTGATGTAGGGTTCAGACTTCAGAGAGTCATGAATATCACTAAATCTTTATAAATACAGTGCCAAATGATATTTAAGTACTCACTCATCCACATACAAAGTTTGTAGAATTTGGATTACCCAAGTTTCATCCATAACCCTAACAATTTTAAGCAAAAGCATGATGATTATAAGTATGACAGTAACATGTAGTACAGTGAAATTGTAACTGAACATGATCTAACTACAGTCTACATATATACCTAATTCAAATGAAAATCAAAGCCAAGGATAGACACTAGTACGTACGACTACCTAAACTGAGAATTATTATGAGAAACACCACGACAAGGGGAACGACTAAGATAAGAACCTCCTCAACTGAGCTCTTTGGAAGTACAAGTGAAGTTGCACAACCAAGGGAGTAAGTTATCGATCCTATGGTCAGCCACATGATAAATTTGACAATCATGACTAAGCCTCAAATATTTGGACGCTTTAAGGTGAGAATGAACAGACCTATAGCAAAAAGAAGGGAAATGTAGTTTAATGTGGTGTAGGCCTTGAGGAGGACTATGTGGTTAAGCTCTGTCTTTTCTTTTCCTAGAATTTCAACCAGTACACTAACAATGCCTCCAGCTGAGATTGCGATCACCCAAGAAGCGACCTTAAATGCAGTTTTTACAACTGGCCGTTGAGTCTCTCTTTCACCAACTGCAGCTTGTGGGATTGGTTGTTTTGCAGGCCAAGATGTTCCAGATGTTGTTTGTTGTACCTTAGATAGTTTAAAAAGAACAATAGGGTACGAATTGACAATGTTAGTAGGTGAGTCTAATGCCCATGTTATTGTTGTATTGGAGATGGGGTTCTTGAATCTAATCAACTGTTTGCAAACAAACCACAAGTGATGTGCCCGACCCCGTCTCTCCTCTCCAACTTTGTCGACCCCTCAAGTACAAGATACAAGCAAATCCTTTATTGGACCTTCTCAGATTGTGGGAAATAAGTTTCACTATATTGTTTTTTCTTCTTTGGTCTATACTGTCCTATGATGATCTCATAAATGAGTATAGATGAATTCAATCAGAAATTAACAGAGTATAGTTGTGTCTCTCTAGCCTTTTTTTTTAATTAGGGTCGCAGTTTAAATTTATTCTTCAAAAAAGAATCTAACACTATCTTCTTTCTTTTCTTTTTAAATATATATTTAAGGCACCACAAACAACTTCTGGAATTGCGATAGATAACTCATTGGGAAAATCTCAACCAGCTCAACAACCTACGCCACCAGCTACAGTTGTTGGGAGCGAGGCTCAAGTCCTAGAACTAAAAGCTGAATTTCTTAAAGTCGCTTGTTTGGTGATCTTGATCTCAGTTGGAGGCATTCTTAGTGTACAAGCTGCACTTCGTGGAGAAAGAAAGACAGAACTTACCCACAATGTCCTCTTCAAAGCCTACACAGTTTTAAATTACATTTCCTTTGTCGTGAGTTTAGCTCTGTTCCTTCTCACCATAAGACGCTCAAACAGTCCACGCTTAGACATGATAATCAAATATACTGTGTGGGTTTCCCTAGGATCAATAACGTATGCCCTCGCTTGTGCAACTTCCATTATACTTGCAGATAACTTGGTCGAGGTCATTGTCATCTTACTCGCTCCTCTTGTAATGGTTTTTCTATTAATCATTCTCAGTTTTTGTAGTCGTAAAAAATAGTCTGTCCTTGGGATTTATATATGACTGTAATATATTTATACAGTTTATAAAGGATTCACGTCGTGTCAAAGTGATCCTTAAACTATTAATTTACATTTAAGTTTTATCTATGTATGATATATGAACAACATATGTATTTTTCATGTTTGTTTTACTCAAAATTGTTTTTGTGAGTATATTTGTATGGTTCTTAATTCCTTTTGTTCAGGTTTTATTTTTATTTTGTCCTGTTAATTTGTATAGTATATCATATAAATGTAAATCGTGAACAATAAAGCAGATTCCATTGTTGGCAGTGTTAAGACTTAAGGTTCTAATTTTAATGTTCAGAACTTTCTTCCTAGAAATAAGTGGAATATTTTTCTTCTTTCTTTTTCTTTTTTTGAACCGAAGGGAGAAATTTTATCTACTAACAATTTTTTAGGGTTCTCAATGTGAAAGCTGCTAGTTTCTTGACCTTGAATGATTGCTTGATGGAGTAGACAAGCATCAACATTAGTTTTATCTGTAGTTGCAATATTTCCCTTATTCCATCAATATTACACATTCAGTGAATGAGCAAATACGACTATCATGGACTACGTATGGCGAATGCATGTGCAAACCACTTACATATTATGTAGCTAGAAATCTGCACCCGCTGCAAGCAGTTATTCCCCTATAAATGACACCGATACTAGTTGGCATCATTCCTCTAGGATTCCTCTTAGTCCCGGACATCTTAATGCAGGTTGGTAAAGCATGATGGACTTGTCATGGAAAATTAGATAGAGAGTACATGGATCTGGAAAAATGAAGATAAAAATCGTAAAAGACTAAAACTAGAACTAACGTGTTTTCAAGTTCATGCACCTGAATATTCCTGCTTTAAGCTATAGATTTTGCAGTAGGAGCAAGTCCCCTGCAGTAAGAAACTAAAGAGTAGTCATATAAATGATAAATTAAATTTCTTTCTCCTTAATCAGCAGAACCTACATAACCTTCTCCAAATCCTTCTCTCTTAACAGATTCAAATTACACAAAAGGAGCTCTTTTTGATTGTGGGTCTGCAAGAAATTCTGAAGTTTCTCCAACCTTATTACTGTTACAATTGGCTTCAAGGAAGCTTTTCTCTCTAAACCCTCCTCAAATTTTTAATGTAAAACTCACATAGAAACAGAAGCTAAAGCTTTTGAGATCAACCATACTAGTTTCCCGTACCGACATGAATCTTTGCTAGTTTTATGAAATCACGGAATTCCAAATCGAATTCTGACTGAAGAATGCCAAGATTATGGTTCAATGAGTTCCTTCTTTGGGTCAAAACAAAAGTAATTAGAAACTTTTGAATTCATGAACAGGGCATGTAGTAGGAAGGAATACCATCTCTAGTTTCCATAGAAAAGAAACCAATGCAGTCCTGAATATATCAAACCTCAATGCATATGTATGATTATGGGGTATGATCACAGACCATTTAGTATTTACTCATCCATAACCCAAACAATTTGGAACACAATCACAAGAGACTATATATGTTTGTTCATGTCATAAATAAATGAAAACCAAGGAACTATCAAATATATGTACATCAAACCTACAAATATCTTAGTAAAACAACACGAATCTGTTATATAAATGACAATAACAGGGATTCTGAAATGATACCTGAACATGACCTCTCTAAAGAGATGAACAACAATATGCATATACACACCAAATGCAATTGAAAATCCAAACTGATGACAGACACTAGTTCCTGCGAAAACTGAGAATGAGAAGTACAAAAACCACTGCGAGAGGAGCGACTAAGACAAGAACCACCTCAACCAAGCTCATCGGAAGTACAACGCAAGTTGCACAGCCAATGGCATAAGTAATTGATCCTAAGGTACCCCACATGGTAATTTTGACGATCGTGACTAAGCGTGGCAATGTTGGGGGCATTAAGGTGAGAAGGAACAGAACTACACCTGAAAAAAAGGAAATGTAACTTAATGATACATACGCCTTGAAGAGGACTTTGTGGGTAAGATCTGTCTTCTTGTCTTCTATTAGTCCAGCAACTACACTAAAAATTCCTCCAACTGAGATCGTGATCACCAAAAAAGCGACCTTAACTGCAGTTTTCAACTCTGGGACTTGAGCCGGGCTCTCAGCAATTGCAGTTGCTTGGGTTGGTGGTTGAGCAGTTTGAGACGTCACCCCTGAGTTATCGATTTGAATTCGAGAAGTTGTTTGTGCCTTACAAGAAAAGAAGAAAAAAAAAACAGAGAACAGTTATTTTATTGTTTTGGAAAAAATATTGTACCCCTACTAGCAAAAGGCAAGAAGGAAATTTTGTTACATATAGAAATATGAATCCTAGTCCAATAAACCATAAACATAAAGTAGATGTGTGATTTGATCTGCTTCAGATGTTCTAATGTTATCACACTTTTCTTACAAGAAATTGAAAATTTCATCTACCTCTAGTGACGCATTGTTGGGTTGCTCAATGACGTAAATAATGTTTGCGGAAGCGTAAAAACTCTCAAGAACACAACTGATTTCTCTAACTACTCTTTTATTAATTTAATAAACTTTAAAACAAAGATAATCTACCACAAAGAAGAGGTCGAACCCTCTTTAAATAGGCTGCTATGTCTTTATTTCCAAGCAACTACTATTTAGGAACCTAATCTATTAAGGAAAGCAAATACTTCTAAAAGATAGGAAACCTATCTTATCTAGGAAACAAATCAATTCTAGCTAAAATAGAAAACTAATAGTTACTAAAACACATGAATTACTAAAAGACTAAAAGATCTCCCACGATATGGGTTCTATGGTCCGTGTGGGTCCCATATCCCCATACGTGCATACATCA
>MVGT01000945.1:50843-78789 GCA_002174775.1 Macleaya cordata | reverse complement strand
GATCCTAAGGTACCCCACATGGTAATTTTGACGATCGTGACTAAGCGTGGCAATGTTGGGGGCATTAAGGTGAGAAGGAACAGAACTACACCTGAAAAAAAGGAAATGTAACTTAATGATACATACGCCTTGAAGAGGACTTTGTGGGTAAGACCTGTCTTCTTGTCTTCTATTAGTCCAGCTACTACACTAAAAATTCCTCCAACTGAGATCGTGATCACCAAAAAAGCTATCTTAACTGCAGTTTTCAACTCTGGGACTTGAGCCGGGCTCTCAGCAATTGCAGTTGCTTGGGTTGGTGGTTGAGCAGTTTGAGACGTCACTCCTGGGTTATCGATTTGAATTCGAGAAGTTGTTTGTGCCTTCAAGAAAAGAAGAAAAAAAAAAAAACAGAGAACAGTTATTTTATTTTTCTGGAAAAAATATTGTACCCCTACTAGCAAAAGGCTAGAAGGAAATTTTGTTACATATAGAAATATGAATCCTAGTCAAATGAACCATAAACATAAAGTAGATGTGTGATTTGATCTGCTTCAGATGTTCTAATGTTATCACACTTTTCTTCCAAGAAATTGAAAATTTCATCTACCTCTAGTGATGCATTGTTGGGTTGCTCAATATGAAAACTGCTAGTTTCTTGATCCCCAATTAGTGCTTGATGGAGTATAGAATCAGCATCTGATATATCCAGATTACTTTGATCTGTAGCTGCAGCGCTTTCATTAGACTCCACCTGCTAACATAAGTAAATTCAGAAAATCTGTATTTGAGTTCATTGTTTCTTGTAAGTGATGTATTACAGAATTGAAGCAGAAAAACAATAGCAAAGTGAACCTTATCTGCCAGAATCTGAGAAGGCCCAATTGAGGAGCTGCTTATATATAGTACTTGAGGGGTCTTACGTAGGGAATGAGCAATTGGAGAAACTGGGTTGGGTATATCAATTGTGGTCTGTTTACCTGGAACCTTGGATATGATTTCGTTCTCCTGTTAGAAGAGAAAAAGAAGGAACAACTTCCCTTTCAGCTTGACTACAATAAGAAAATGACTAACACTAGTGTAAATCAAGAAATTTAGCCTTTTACTATTACTCATCGCAAACAGTACAAAAATTATTATTTTCATATATCTTGATCAATTCTTGTAAATAAACATTAATAGCATAGTAACAGCTCCTCCTGCGCTGCTTGAATTTAGCGCTTGAGGGTTTGAATACATTGATGAAGCAAGTAGAGAATCTGAGTCGGGAATATCAACTACGCCTTGTTTGCGATGAGTAATTGTTTCTCTTAATTCATTTTTGTTTTGCTTTGGTTATTTCAGTCATGTTTTCTTGTAGGTGAATGTGAATACTAGAGCCAAAGGAGAAGATATTAGAACAGACCTCATTTTTCATCTTTGGAGAAGCCCCACCCGAGTAGCAGCTTGTATCTCGTATTTGCAGGGTCTTTTGCAACGCAGGAACAGGTAAAGAAACTTGATTGGGAATATCAATTTTGATTTGTTTACCTTGATTTATCTTGGAACAAGTTTCCTGCCCCTATTTCAAAAAAAAAAAAAGACATTAAAGTTCTTAGGTAAAGAAAAGAAGAAGAAAGAGAATGAAAAAAGGAAAGAACATCTTTACCATTACCTCCTCATTTTGTTTAGTTTGGGACCAGAGATGCCAAGTCAAGGTTGTAGCAATGATAGCCACCATAAATACGACAATGAACATCGGCATACCTTGAGCTTGTGCAGCTGCATGCTCAAAAAACAGAAGAAGATTCTTACTGATCGAGTGTTTGTGAAGGGAAAAACATCTAATCAAAATAGCTAGGGATATTAAGTGTTTACTATCAAGTAGTGTCCCTTCACAAGGGGTTTTGAGTGAGATGGAAATTCTTTAATATGCATAACTATGAATAACATTAAGGAGTCTATTGTAACTAACATGGGTGTTTGATATGTGGAGCTGACACTGCGGATGGAAGAGTGAAGAGTCCATCTTCGGGTACAGAGTGCTCTGCTTACAAGATAGAAGCATTTTACTTGAGACCCCCACTGTTAATTGTTATGCACGATTCTGCTTCTGGTAGACAAGATTATGGATTGAAGTAATTAACTTATAAGTAATTATACAGTAGGGAAAAATGGAGATATCGATTGTTACTTTAAGTTTTGCACCAAGGAAGGCAGATTTGACATAAAAGAAGAAAAAGAACAAAAATGGGTTGAATTACAGTTATTTTGTTTTTTTTTTCTTTGTTACTGATCTGTTCAGAAATTTTTCTTGTTATGTTTCTCTTTCTTAATCTGTAGAGGCCAACAATTATGGTTTTGTTTTCGGTATTTATGGTTTTGTTTTCGGCATTTATGGTTTAAACTTTAAAGTTTAATCAAGAATTAGTATAAGAATGAAATTTCAATTCGAAAGAGGAAAGAAATACACACATGAAGGATGGTTATTATGAAGGTAGTTAAAGAAACAACTTACCAATGCAAGCATATGCTGATATGCAGTGGCTTCTAGTTGAGTACATGGTTAACAGATCTTTAACCCTGAAATGATCAACAAGTATCACAAATGGAAAGTAAATATAGTATCACTATCATCAAAAGTTGGTTGAAAATTAATCATAAAATGGTTGATTAGAGAGCTTAAATTTTTTGTTTTTGATCTGTAAAACAGATTAGTAGCTAATTGTTAGATTTCATGGTGTAGGCGGGTTTTGAACAGAAATCGTGGATTCAACTCTCAGCAACTTTATCATCTATAATGAGGGGCACCTACAACAGAGCTTAAAATTTCAGTCATCTTTAGATGGGATTAATAACCCTAAAAATTAATGAGTAGTAGTGTTGAAATGAAGCTAACAATTACCACTGAATACTGTTAAAGAGTGTTGCTGTAGGCGCCTGGTTTTGGAGGAGAGCGCCTTGTGGAATTTACCCGGTGGGAATCAAATTCTGGAAATGGATGTTTTAATCGGGTATTATCCAACTAATTTCACTCCTTCAATCCCCACAAACTCACCAGACAAACGGTAGTATTGGGTTCCGTCACCAGTGTTAAACTAAATTTGCTGCTGCTGAATGAGTGCAACATCATAGTTCTTGTCGCAGCCTGACATTACGCCACGTATGATATGTGATTGTTTCCTAGACGTTTCCGTTGTGCAGTTGTGGCCAGTTGTGGCCTCGTGGGGTCGGTAGTGGGCCCTTTAAAAGTTGAGATATAACGACTTCTTTAACGTCGGAATCTTCAATGGTTGGAACTTGGTGTTTTTTTTCCTACTTCCAAAATAACGAAATTGATGAGAGGGAAAACGGAAAATCGCTACGTGGTTTTTGTTGTTATAAAATTAATTTATGTTCGGCGGTTTTCCGGCAACAAACCCGCCGTCTAAGATGTAGGGTTTAAGTTGGTCCACAGAGTTTACTGTCGCAGGAGAGATGACACCATCTCCATTTCTAATTCTAACAAGAAAACGCAACCAAAAATCTATCCAATTTCTGAAGATACAGTTTGGAAGTTTACCTGAATCAGATCGGCAGTTCAAACAAAGAGAGAGAGAGAGAGAGAGAGAGAGAGAGAGAGAGAGAGCTTCCGCTTTGGTAGAAAACCACAGTTCTGTTCTTGGTTGCAAAGTTTGAATCTCTGCAGTTTTCAGAAATCAGAATAAGAAACTAATCTTCAAAAACAAAATCTCTCTCTCTCTCTCTCTCTCAGATGGGTTTTGAGTTTTCATAAATAGAACAAAATTGAGTGAAAATCTACAAATCAAAAGTCGGATTACAACATAAAAATTAGGAATTTAATCGTGTTTCACCATTTTCAGCTGAAATTCGAACAAAATCACTATAAATTCCACATAATTGAATTGATTTTTGAATTTCCCGAAAGAGCTCAAGAAGAAGAACTCGAAGTATATCTTACTCTGTTTTCCCCTATTCGAAGATCCTAAAATTGACGAAACGACAACTCTTTTTTTCTGGAAATTGAAGATTTTCAGTAGGAAATAATGGAGTGTAATGAGTAGATGAAGTGAATTGAAAAGAGTTGAGATAATTTTAGAAAGATGGAAAGATTTGAAGGCATGCGCATAGATAGAGAGAGAAACTGCCTTAAAAAGACCGACTTGAAAAGAGCAAAAAAAAAACGCGGCTTCTTTGGATTAAAATAGGAAAAAAAACACACACACACAAGGCCTATTTTCCTGTTTGAGTTATAGAGAGAGAGAGAGACAAGTAGTCAATTAACTCAATCAAAACATTGCCAAATCGTTCAAATAGGTTCAACATTAAGTTGAATCAAAGGCCCATTTTCTTTGAAAGTCTTCTACTCGGTGTTTTGATCATCCTCATTACAACTCTGTGCATTCTATAACTTCTTCTTCGCATTGGCGTATTCAAGATTTTTCTTTAGGGTGGGTGAGTTAATGTTGCCTGGGTTAGCATTGACAAAATTATTCTACTTCTTAATTCTAACTAAATGATTTTTATTTTGTACAATTGTACTGGATGAATTTTTTACTTATAAGTTCTATATAATCATCTCAACATTGACTATATCAAAAATATTAAAAAAGCTACTTTTTAACTATAAAAAGATTCTTTATATTTGTTGTCGACGAACCTTCATTTTTTTAACCATAATTAAATTTTCATTAACACTATAAAAAATGGAGCAAGGATGTGCTTGCATTGTTATTCTTAATATATATATATATATATATGATTTTCCCATAAGTAAACACATTTCTTTATTCATTTCCATGTGGATTTAGAAAACATATTTGCAAAGATTGGACAATTATTTTATTGGGGGAGGGCAACTGATCCTGCATCAGTTTCACTAATGGCACGTGCGATCAAGCTTGTGACTAATAAGTTTGGACAATTATTTTATTGGGGTCGTTGATTCAAGGAGGGTCGGTGCCGTGTAAACTTTTCTAAAGATTTAAAAAATATGGCATCTCATCAGATGGCTCCACCGCGTGAAGAAGATTAACGGTGCATAATCTCCATCACTCCATGATCGTACGTTCCCCTTTTTTTCATCAAATTAATTGACACAAGAGAATAAGGGACAATGACTTGCGGAACCGACGGGCCACAGGTGGGGGGTCTTCGGCTGGGCATATTGAACGTGAGTCGTAGTCAGCTTATCATTTTCGTCGGCGTCGGCCATCACTTCTTATTTATGGAACCTGCTATTTGAACATTGAAACCAAATGTTACAATTGTAACATTGGACTGTGGGGTCTATATGGTTATACTTTAAGAGTTGAAATTTTGTGAGGTTATTTTTTTTACTATGCAGATCATTTTCTCAAAAAATCAGTCCATTCTAAACTTTTAATTCTATCAAAAATTGAATTTTTCCTCACCGTTTATTTATCACTGTTAATTTATAATCAACTTCTGATTAATTTTTTATTGGGTTAGAAGTTTTAGAATGAACTAATTTTTTATGAAGATGATGTACATGGTGAAGAGAACAACCTCACAAAATTTCAACTTTTGAAACTATATGAACCCCGTAGTCCAATGTTACAATTGTAACATTTGATCTCAATGTTCAAATAGCAAAATCCATTATAATAATCTCCCAAGTCAGAGTCGCCGCTTTTGTTCCTCTGTCATATCTTACTTTGGAACACCTAAAACAGAAACTTTAAGAAGACAAAAAAATTTATACATATTAGGTCAAGAATATAAAAATATCAAGTTCATTTTTCCATTTAGAACACCTTTACTACAACCTCATTATATTATATGGGACCAACAACATAGAGATGATTCAAAGATTAATTTTTTTGTGAAATATCTTTTTCACCATCTAGATCCTCACATCTGAAAATATATCAACCCATTTTAAGAATTAAACCTCATCAAAAGTTTGTTAAAAATCATTTGTAATAATATACGTCTCCAATTTACTATTTTTAAAGTACTAATTGAAGGAGGGTTCGAAGTTTTAGAACAGACTAATTTTTTAGTATGGTGATCTAGATGGTCAAAAGATATATTATCATCCTCATAAATACTCAACCGTTAAATCATTCTCTTTCATGGATAGGCCAAGGTGTACTGGCACTGATCTAAATGGAGATATAATAGCCTCATTATATATTAGAGGTGGGATCCTTGTACCACATTAACAACACTACTTTTGTGCAATGATCTACGTGGCGGACACGAAGATAAGAAGATTATCTAAGGGATGATTTTTTTGTGAAAATAATTAATTTAAATAATAAAAAAATTATCTTAAACAACAGGATCAACCCTTAGATCATCTATATATATTGATGTCACAAGAGAGTGTATATAAGTGGGTACAAAAATAATTCGGGTGTAATAAGTGAAAACTTTGGTGTAGATATCTTTGTCCTAGAAAGGATGAAATTGATCACTTATTATAAACAGTTAGTAATTACAGAGGTGATTGCAAACAACCACTTGCTCGGTTGGTTTGCGAGTTAATTAGAGGTTTTTCTTCGTCCGTTATGACGATTCCTTTGATGATCTTAGTGGTGTCTCTGTGCTTCTTACATACATATTATTAGCGATTAGAGGTGTATCTTCGCCTTATCATTGTAATTCAGACAATAGTCCCTTATACCAAAAAAAAAAAAAATTATTGCTAATAAAGATTTGAAGAGCGTTGATTGTAATTCACAAAGCTTTTGAAACATAATTCTCAGCCGACTAAAATGTTATGTTTCATCTGAGAATGAAGTCTTTGAAGTCTTAAAATTCCTATTCATTCAAGTTTGAGTCTGCCAAATCCAAACTGCAAACTGTACTTGTGTTTGGTGGTGGTCTTTCTTTCTTGCGTCGACGGTCGGCCTACTTCTAAAAAGACTGAAAGTGGACGGTGGGTCCAACATCCACCGCAAACAAAATGCTTCTTTTATTAGTGTTCTCATTTTCAAAGGGATCATCCAAGCAGGTAACGGACCCACTAACTGGGTCCCACATTACGTTTGAGTCTTGTTTGAAAATGATGTCACAAATGACGAAAGATCAAACGTGGTTGCATTCTATTTCAAAACTATAACTCCACTTTTTAGAAGGAGCAAAAAAAAAAAAATTAATTTCACAGGTTTCAGTTTTCACTCCATTTTTACCAATATCGGTTTACATAGAGATGTCAATGGTTACTATCCGAACAGATAGTGCAGTATTCAAATCTGCATCGGAGAAAAGATTCAATAATTGAATTTGATCAGATATCTGAACAGATATTGTATTTCACAATTCAAATTCATATTCGAAAATTTTATCGAATATCTAATAATATTCGATTCGATTCGATCCGATAAGTCAATCCAATTCAGATACTATCTGAAATTTAGTAATATGGAACTTGATTTTATACTATATTCAGACATTTTTCATTATATATATATTATATACTAATACTAATTATATAATATATTATATATAAGGATATATATTATATACAGTATGCATATATCATATATAATATTTTTTTATATGTATGTGATTTCTTATTAAATGGGATATTAACGAAGCGAATTCCTTAATATCCGAATTCGTACCCACAAATCTTTATTATCCAAAAAAAATATTCGATATCCGAATCCAAAAACTAAAATACGAATTTGAATTGAATTCGGATTTTCGACTATCCATTGACATCCTTAGGTTAACGGACCCCATATAAAATAATTCTGTCTCATATTTTGCATGAGGATGATACTTTTTACAAGATAGGTAAGTACCAGCCAAGTTAGTTGGTAAAGTTTATTGTTGTTGATAGCATAGACTTGGGTTCAAATCTCTTTTGTATTGAATAAATGATGAAGAATTTGTACAAAATCTAAGAATGCTTGAGTAGTCCCTATCTTCGATATGTGATTCGCTGCTGCTTGCAAGGCAGTCTATCTTCCTTATCTACTTCCCTTGTTAATGAATGTGTTCTCCGCCAATTAGAAGTACCTTCTCCTCTTAAACTCTTATTATTATTATTATTTTTTAGTAGAAGTGAGATTATTGCCCAAATTACATAGCTTTGAAACACCGCAAATATTGGGTGAGGTCGGAGTAAAAAAAACTTTCACAAATGTATGAAAGTCGTAAAGAAGTCACCCCATAATAGTAATTAAGAGAAAGCGGCGTCATAACAACGAAGAGAATGTTAGATATTTTCATTAAAAAACCATTATTTTCTGGTTATGTTGTTCGAACGGGGGAGACAGCGAAGAGAATGTTAGATATTTTCATTAAAAATCATTAAAAAAAACTTTCACAAACCTATAACCATCGTATTTGCATATAGGTTCGTTGACTGTTGGAGACAACCGTTGGTGACAACCATTGGCAGCCCAACAGTCACGACCAATAGACACTTCAGAAACTATAAATACAACCCTCAACCAGTCCCTAAGAAACAACAAAATTTTCGTATCTTCTTCATCTCGTATTAGGCATCATCAGTCTTACTTTCAGAGTGTAAACTTTGGTTTGATCAATTAGCCACACATTGAATCAAACGACCTCCATTGTATCTTGAGAGAGATTTTCTTATCACCCTAGAGTGACATCGCGGTTTCTAACGGAAGGGGAGAAACATCTCTTAAAAGACAGCGTGTATACGTGCCTTGGAGCAATCCAGTTTCCAATTTTTTAATTAATTGTTGTTTCGTTATTCTTCAACAGAGAACACCCCAACCGGGTACCTACACACACATAGGTCTCACTCAATGGTATTACCATAATCAAGAAGTTTAGAACTCTTTCTTAATTGCTTATACTTGTAAATAGAGCAAATGGAGTGACAAAGCCACATTGAGATCGGGAGGCCCTGACCCTGGCCTTTGGAGTAATTTTTTTTTTTTATCAAAATATTATAAAATTTTATGATACATGTACAAATTTTACATTGTGTCCCCACTGAATTTTTTTGAAATTCATATAGGACCCTGAGTATAATAAATGTTTTTATTACTATAATTGATATTTGTGCTAAACTTTTTCTTTATCCACTCAACTTATTCTTACATTCTTATACCCAGTTTTTTTGGCCTCGTTGGGACGATCAAAGGCTGATTTTGTATTTTGATGTTCGCTAATTTTTAACCAACTTCTAATGATATTACAAGATTCCTCTGGAAAAAGTATTAGGTAGATCTTCCTTACAATGAAGTCAGTCTTTAAATTATCTTCATGTGATCCCCACAACTAAAGTGTGAGCATAGTTTAAAATAAGTTAGTAGTATAAGTAAAAATTTGGGTAAAAATATCTTGCCCCTTATATATTGGCCCCTAGATTCAAATCTTGGCTTTGCCCATAGCCCATGAATCAACCATTAGTTGCCTGTGATTGATACTCCACATCAGTGCTTGCATAAGTGACCATTTTGGTCTACCAAGTACAGGAACCCAAACCACACTAAGTACATATTATTTGTCCCTATATCCGTTTCGGGCGGTTCGATGAAGGAGAATCCGGCGCTAAAACCAGTGCAACCCCTGAGCAGTCATGGACGTCAAGGCGAGGAGGGTTGTGGCCGCAACAGCCACCAGGTATGTTTTTCCTTCTTAATTCTAGCGTTATATAACATACATATATTTTATTGTAAATTGCTACCAAAAGGACGGTCTGTCTTGTGGATCTAAACCAAATTCTCTGTTTCTAATTGATGCAACCTAGGGTTGCACAACAATTGAGACGAAAATTTTAACTGAATTTTCCCTAGAAAAAAAAAAACCCTAACACTATTCCGATCTTAATCTGTTTGTTTACATAGAGTACCATCTATAATTTTCATAAAAAGAATCAACCAAGTCCTTCAAAGCGATGAGGGTGCAATTAATAGTGTGATCCCCTGCCACCCTACCCTAATAAAAGAATTCCAACACATATTAAGCTATATTAGATGCAAGAAGAACTGATGTAGGGTTCAGACTTCAGTGAGTCATGAATATCACTAAATCTTTATAAATACATTGCCAAATGATATTTAAGTACTCACTCATCCACATACAAAGTTTGTAGAATTTGGATTACCCAAGTTTCATCCATAACCCTAACAATTTTAAGCAAAAGCATGATGATTATAAATATGACAGTAACATGTAGTACAGTGAAATTGTAACTGAACATGATCTAACTACAGTCTACATATATACCTAATTCAAATGAAAATCAAAGCCAAGGATAGACACTAGTACGTACGACTACCTAAACTGAGAATTATTATGAGAAACACCACGACAAGGGGAACGACTAAGATAAGAACCTCCTCAACTGAGCTCTTTGGAAGTACAAGTGAAGTTGCACATCCAAGGGAGTAAGTTATCGATCCTATGGTCAGCCACATGATAAATTTGACAATCATGACTAAGCCTCTAATATTTGGACGCTTTAAGGTGAGAATGAACAGACCTATAGCAAAAAGAAGGGAAATGTAGTTTAATGTGGTGTAGGCCTTGAGGAGGACTATGTGGTTAAGCTCTGTCTTTTCTTTTCCTAGAATTTCAACCAGTACACTAACAATGCCTCCAGCTGAGATTGCGATCACCCAAGAAGCGACCTTAAATGCAGTTTTTACAACTGGCCGTTGAGTCTCTCTTTCACCAACTGCAGCTTGTGGGATTGGTTGTTTTGCAGGCCAAGATGTTGCCCTTGACTCATCGTTTGCTATTCCAGAAGTTGTTGGTTGTACCTTAAATAATTTAAAAAGAAAAAGTTAGATTATTTTCTGGTAAAAATCTTGTATACCTATACAAAGAAAAAGGGTTGAAGGACATTTTGGTTCCTATGAAGTATGAATTCTAGTAGCCACTGTTAAGTGATCATTTACTAAACAAAACAGAATTCAGGAAAATTGATAATTTACTAAACAATTGGAAAGTGAACCTTTTCGGTTTCTGATTACAAAAAAAATAAAACTTCCCCTTCAGCTTAACTATAGAAAGCAAAGAGAATTACCCACAAGGATCTAATTCAAGACATCCAATAACAATAACATGCCATTACACCATCTACAGTCACTGAGAAATTTTTTTTTTTTTCAGGAGAAAAAGAAATTTAATCAGTTCTTACAAGTGAACATTAATAGCATGGAAATACACACAACAGGTGGAGCTGCTTAAATTTAGCACTTGAGGGTTCATGTAGAATGAAAAAAGAAAGTATTGAAGCTAAGTTGGGATAATAAACTTCGATTTGTTTTCCACGACTAATCACAGCAACATTATCTCTACCCCATTGAAAAGAAAATGTTTCCCTTAAGTATATAGAAAAGAAAAATACTAACAATGATTAGATTCAATTCACCCAGTTCATATATTTTAACAGTATCATTCCATTGGATTCACAACAAACCTCATTTTTCAGCTGTGGAGAAACCCCACTCATGTAGCTGCTTGTGTCTAATACTTGAGGGATCTTGTGCCACGGAGGAACAGGTAAACAAACTTGGTTTCTAATATCAATTTTGATGTGTTCACCTAGATTTTGCTCGTAATTTGTTTCCTGCCCATATTGCAAAAAGAGTTTCTTAGTTACAAAAAAAAGAAAGAGAATTAGAAAGCAAAGAACTTGTACTGAGTAAGAAACATCAGAAACCATTACCTCCTCATTTTGGTCAGTTTGTCTCCAGAGACGTAAGATCAAGGTCGTAGCAAGAATAGCCAACATAAAAGTGAGAATTGGCCATTCTTCAACTTGTGCAGCTGCGTGATCAAGAAAATAGTTTTACTAAACAGAATCCAAAATACTTGTGAAGGAAAAACATTTGTTCAGATTAGCTAAAGTTATTGAGTTTTCTACTGTTAAGTAGTGTTCCCTTCACAAGGGATCTTGAGTGAGATGAAAAATCTTTAACATGGATAATTATGAAGAACATCAAAGGGTCTAATGTAACTAACATGGCTATTTGATTCGTTGAGCTGACACTGCCGATGGAGGACTGAAGAGTAGTACATCTCTGTGTACAAAGTGCTTTCCTTAAACGATAGAAGCGTTTTACTTGAGACCCCTCACTGTGGCTAATTTCAACCGTGATGCACGACTCTACTTCTGGTGGAGAAGTCAGGCTTGCATTGAAATTATGGATTGAAGTAATAAGTTGTTATAAAGTTATAAATGAATAATAAAACAAAGGGGAAATGGAGGCAAATTTTAATTCTTAGCATTTTGAACAGTTGCATTACTTTTGCACCATGGGGCAAGGAAGAAAGACTAATTTGAGATAAAAAGAAGAAAGTAAAAGAACAAAAAGTTGTTAATTCCTACCTGCTCCTGCTTAATTTTTTCTTTTTTTTGATCAGTAAAAGATAATATATAGAAAGAAAAAAGGAAGTACAAAGAGGCCATTCTGAGATGGAATTGGCAGCAGAAAAAAAACACAAAACTAAAATGGGAACCGAGTAAACAAAAGAAAAGTAACAATCACCAAATAATCTGATCCCATCTGAACAGCAAGTCCTCAAACTAACAATCCTCGAAGGAGAAGACCAGTTCATTAGAAGCCCCTTAATAAAACTAAGGGATTGTAATTTAGATGATTGAAATTGATACCCAAGCTTAGGAAACAAGTATTAGCTCTGCAGTTCATGTTATCGATCTATTCTTGAGTCTTGTAGTTGTTTTTCACTTGAAGGGTAGATTATGCCATTATTTTTATTTCAAGTTTAGTTATATTTTCTTTCTTAATCTTTAGAAGGCAACACAACACAATGAGAACCATGAAGTATCATTTACAAAATCATCTTCGTTGCGTCATTTTCAACCTTAATATGTCTAAAAGTGCATGATATGAATGAAATTTGATTCGCAAAGCAAATATAAACTATGGTTACTATACAGGTAGTTGAAACCTGTTCAACTTACAGATACAAGCATAAGCTGATATGCAATTTTTGCTGGCTGAATACATGGTTAACAGACTTTTATCCCTGAAATGATAAACAAGTATGGTATAAGAATTTAAGAAACTGTTTTCATGTTCATAAATAGGAGAAAAGTAAATTTCATAATACAATTTAACTTGATTTAATTCGAATAAGCAATTAAACCAGTTAAAAAGCTAGTTAACTATCAATGCCCCTGCTATCAGCAATTCATGGTGCAAATTATTTACTATACGTTGAATGCATTGATCAGTACAAGGCAATTCAGTAGCAACTTCATTTCTGCTGACCCAGTTCCTATTTGGATCCAAGCTGCATGAACCATTTCTGGCATACATTTACAGTGGAGGGATATTATGAACCCTAGCTCAAAATGAACCCGATATAAAACCTTATATTGGGTTCAGACTATTTTTGGTAATGTCAACTGTCGGATATGAATGCCCGACAGATCATTTTATAGGATTTTTGGTGAAAACATTTGCAAATATTTTAGTCATCTACACAATATTTCACGGAATTAGAAATTTTACATTTTTACTTGTATCTTCTTATTATTATTTTTTTTTTAACATCACATTTATGTTACACTCACCCTATGTGTGGGGACTAGATTGAGACTTTTGAGATGAGGCCGAAATTTTTAAAATGATATGATTTTCTTTTCTTTTTTTTTTTCCTAGAAATGATATTACTCATTGTGATAAAAATCATTCTCACAAAAAAAAATCCCTAGAGCATCTTCATGTGGGGCCCACATAATGGTGTAAATGAAGTGTAAGTACATAGGGGTGTCAAAACTTATAACGAACAAGAAAATATAAAATAAAAGTGATGTACATGTAAAATTTTCTTATGCGAGCTGATGGAATATGTGGCCTGTGGGTCTAAAAAAAAAAACCCCTTTTGTCGGACCTTTTATGCCTCCACCACCACCAATCAGATGGTGGGCGTGGGTCTCGTTGTCCGGATAAAACCCGTCACCGTTGTCCGGATAAAACCCGTCGTCTGGGGACTACTGCCGAAGCGTTGTTGACAGCTAAAGACCTTCCCGCCAACAAGGAGAGATTACCGATTTGCCCTAACTAAAAGCAAAAAAAAATATACCCAATTTCAAGGAGTTTTGAAAATTTACCTTAATTGGATGTTCAGTTCGGATAATTGTAGAAATCGGATCCCTGCAACTGCAGCAAATTTAGGAAGGAACCGATCGTCAAAATCAACACAAGAAAAGAGAAAATTTTGAAGTTCTATCCAAAAATGGACTGCACATCGTCATCCAATTTCTGAATTAGGTTTGTTGGAATCCAATTCGAAAAGCCTTTGAATTTGAAGTCTGTTTTGCGATTTTCAGCTGAAATAGGTGAAGAAAGCTGAGAATTCTAAACAGAAGTTAAGAAAAACGAGAACAGAGTGTCTCTTACTCTGTTTACGTGTTTTTCAGCTGAAATTCGATGGAAAATCAGTACAAACTTCTCATAATTGAACTAATAAATATTGAACAGAAGTTAAGAAAGCTGAGATCAAACTGACCTTAGAATTCTCGGACCCTGTTTTTCACCTGTTGGATCCGAAAATTAAAGAAACAAGAAACGTTTTCACTTTTCGGGAAATATAACAGAAGATACTCACTATTAGATGATTTTTGAAGGGATCAAAGATCGAATTATGAGAGAAAAAATAAAAAGGAAGATTCCAAGAAACAGAGGCCTCAGCTGGGAGACCCAAATAAACTGTTGGTTAAGCCAAAGCCAGCCATAAGAGAGAGAGAGAGAGAGAGTGAACGATGCCAAAACGGAGGACGAAGCCAACTGCTGGCTAAGCCAAAGCTGAAAACTGAGAGAGTCCTGAAACACGAACAGAACGCGGTTTTTGTAGAATACATGGTTGGTGAAATGTATGTATGTAGAGGTTATTCTATAAAAATTGGGGGCTGATATTAGGGAAGCTGTTTTGGTTAGAGGGGAAGCTAAAAAACTAGGCTTTAAGTAGACATGGCAACGGGCTAGGGTTAGGGTTGGCAGGTTTTCGAGCTAGGAAGCCTCAACCTTAACCCTAGCCCGTTTATTAAACGGGTCACTTTCTCTAACCCCAGTCCTAACCTTGGTAATCCTAACCCTAACTCTAGTAACCCTAGTTATATTAATCTTCTCTATTATTTTGATTTTTATTAATTGAGAGTTTTAATTAGGAGGGGGAATAAATAGGTTTTGATTAAGTGAGAACAAATAAAATTAAAATAGAGCTTTAATGAAGACTTAAATAAGGTTTTATATAAAGAGAGAATGAGTGAAATCAAAATGATTTTATCAAAATCTTAATTAATGTTTGCTTAGGCGGGTTGGCTCGCGGGTTACACAAACCAACCTTATTTTTTGGCGGGTTGAAAAACCCCAACCCTAACTCAGCCCATTTAATTAGCGGGTCGAGTTAGGGTCGGGTTGGCAGGTCAAGGTTGATTTTGTCAGGTCTAGCTTTAAGGCTGAAACTCATTTGTTAGTTTTGGTTAAAAGGAGAGGTTACTCAACTTCTTCATACCCTACCAATTTTTGCCTCCTCTCCATCACCATCTCCATGTCCATTCTCCACCGCCGTGACCACCAACACCATCCCCATCCTCAACATCAACAACACCTCAACCACCGCCTCCACCTCCACCGAAAATGCACCCCGACCATCGTACCACCATCATCATCCCTGGTCTCTACAAAATCCACTAAATCCTTGGTCCCCACAAATCCCTACTTAAAATCCCCATCCAAACAAACCATAAGTGATTTCCACAGAGACCAAGATTACTACATGTGGAATGGCAAACAAAAATTTCTTCCCCTTTGTAGGGAGTGATAAACTAAAGATGGCCACATGAACGCACATCATACCAAATATTTAGAAATTACAGACTAATATTTATTTTTATTTTTTTTTGAATTGGATTTAAATTAAAGATGAATCCCCTTTGTGGGATTCGATACCAAGACCTACACTTTGGAAAACCATGTTTCCAACTACTCTAACAAGTGGTCTTCCACAAATTACAGACTAATATTACAAACCACGAGAATTGATAAGTTTGGTAGTACGTACAGTTAAATTTGGGTCCAGACTCAAACAGACTATATAAAGTAGCTGAATTAAGAGTCATTCATAACTCATAATTTTGAGCAAAAGAAGGGAAAGACTAGACAAGAGTGAAGATCGAGTTATACAAAAGCCCACATGCAACTGAAAACCAAAACTACTTAACACTGCTAGTAATTTCTAGGACGACTACAAACGCCGAGAATGATAACTGAAATAACTGCCACAACAAGGTAGACAAAAAGGAGAACCATCCCAGCCATAGTCCTGGGGATTATCATGGAAGTTGAATAGGCAAAACCTAAAATTAGGTAGGCTGAGCTTAAAAACAGGATAACTCGAACAGTTTTGACTAAGCCTGAAATATTTGGCTTGTACGAGGTGAGATAGAGCAGAATTCCAACTGCTGCAACCAAGGAAAAGTAAGCTGAACCTATCATGACCGTGAAGGCGTTAGTCTCCGTAAACTCTGCCTTTTGTTTCCCAAAAGCTAGGAACATTCCACCACTAAGGATTCCACCTGACATGTTAAAGATACCCAAACCAATCTTATATTCAGCTTCTAGGTCCTTGCTCTCAGGATCTTCTTCGATCATTTGATGCATTTTGCTTTTTTATCTTGCTGAGACGTCTCTGTTGATGAGTCCTTCATTCCAGAAGTTCTTGATGGAACCTAATTAAGTAAAAAAGGAACAGAGTTTAGATTTATATCCCTAAAACGATCCAAAAATGCTTGGAGGACATTTTGGTTCATCTGAAATTGATAAGATCCATATCAATTAAGTATAGGATTAGTTGTGGGTTTATGAGCTTTTGGGCATCTTTTCCTTGCAAGCCGATTTTCAAGAGTGTGTTCTACCTAAGAGTTTATAACATTTGGTATGCCATACCACCATGTCACGGGGCAACAGGACCTTTTTATTCAGCTTACTTGGCCGATGCCCATCCAGGTTGCTGCTTGTATCTGACACTTGAGAGGTCTCTTGTGATCGACCAACATGTGCATGATTGTGGTTGTCTTTAATATTAATTGAGTGTTCTTTACAAGGATTTTTCTTAACAGTACTATTTTCCTGCACAGGGAAATAATTTCTTAGCAAAAAAAAAAAATAAAAAATGTAATTGATTGTATGTACGAGTAAAAATTTCATTAGAAAAGTACTTATTATTTACCAAAACCTGCTCTTTTGGTTTAGTTCGGAACCAGGAATGGAAGAACGAGGTTGTATAATAAACTGCATCCTTCAATACATCCTTGAATAAAATATATAACCATTGTTATAGCTTCTCTTGTGAAACTGCATGACCAAGAATTTATACTTACTAAGCGCAATCGAATATGTTTGTGCAGGGATAAATATATGCAGACACTAATAGTTTGTTTGGATGGGAGATTCTGGGGAGGAATTTTGTGGGGATGATTAGGGATTTGTTGGACTAATTTTCCAACAAAATTCTTTCCTAAAATCCCCCATCCAAACAGACTATAAGTATAGTTAGAGGTTGATGTTGAGTGCATGTATACTGTGAAGTAGTCTCTCCCTCTCTCCTCACAAGGGGTTCAAAGTAAAAAATTCTTTGACATGAATTTGGATTTAGTGGTTGTGTTTGATAGCATTTGAATTCCATGGACATGGGTTAATTCCGTGGAAATAATACAAATTCCGCTATTTGTTTACTTTTTTAATTCCACAGAACTGAGGGTCCAATTACTTAAAAGCGTGGCTAATAATTAGTTTTTAATGTTATATAGATTGCCTTCAGAGATGCAAATGAGAAGCAAAACAAGGATTCTACGTATATCATTCGTATAATTTTTTTGATATTATTTTATTTAGATAAATTTTATTATATACAGAACATTAATCTCCATATTTCTTTCTTTTTTTATTTGACGAGGGATTATTCCCAAGTAACAATGACAATGCGAAGAACACAGTTTAACTACTAGAAATAAATGTGTGAGAAGCATAGAGATATCGCCAAGAACATAAGGGAGTCACCACCACCACGAACGAAGAGAAACCGTCAATATTCATAAGGCATACGAAAGTCGCCACCACTAATGAAACACCCAAACATCTCTCTTCCTTGATTAAGCACAGTTTAATTTGTTTGCCAAATGACATTCATGCATTCAATTTCTTCTTTCATCTCCTCCCCTAATTTTCTTCCTCCGAGGTTTAGAGCGAAACCAAAAAAAACGCCCAACAATTAAATCGCCAGGGTAAGGCCAGAACCTGTGCATCCATGATAGAGAATCCCTGATTTCGTCACCAAGCATCTTACCAACTGTCTGTCCTGTTGTTCTTTTGTCCTTGCTGCAACCTTGTTCTTACGTCTCTGGGTCCCAAACTGAACAAAATCAGGAGATACTAAAGTTCCTTTTTGGTGACTTTCTTACTCTTCTCTCCTTTCTAATTTTTTTTTGTTCTTTTTGGTAACTGAATTTTTTCCTTGAAATATGAGCAGGAAAATACTGCTGCATTTTATCAATTCATAATTGATATCCGCAACCCAGTTTCTATTATGTTCCTCGATTACATAGGACCTCTCAAGTATTAGATACAAGCAGCTACTTAAGTGGGCTTTTTCCTAATATCACAAATGATGTCTAGTTTTACTTTTGGTTCAATGGTACTCACATTAACTTAAAATAGATGATGAATTAATAAAGAAAAAAAGATTATGAATTAACTAACGGTAGCAGGTGAGTCTAGAGATGTTGGAGCTAGAGATCAACTAATGGGTATATACAGACACTACTTCATTACTCCATCTAGCACTTTTTGTGGGTCAAGAAACTAGCAGTTTTCACATTAAGCACCCCTAGCAATTTGTTACCCTAGGTATAGCAAAATTTACTATCTTTAGATTTTTGACTTGATTCTAAGAAGACAGGAGTGAACATAAAATGAGAACACAGAGCAGTAGAGATCACAAAGCAGTTTGTATTCACTCATCCACATAAAGTTTGTATAATCTTGATTACCCAAGGCTCATACACAAAGCAAACAATTTTGAGCAAAAGCACAAACACTATTGTTATTCATATGTTCATAAATAAAAATAATTTAAAGATCACAATTAAAAACAATGTGAATCCATTAAGAAAGTATGACAATGACATATTCTGAGAATGATACTATATATGCAAAACCTTTCTACAAAAATGAAAAATGCATGTACATATATACACATCTAAATGCAGCTTAAACTCAAGACACCGACAGATAGTAGTTCCTACGATTGCTAAACGTGAAGATGTTACTTAGTGGTAAAAAAAGCAATTTGTACAAAAAACCACTACAAGAGGTATGACTAAGATGATAACAACCTCATCCAAGCTCTTCGCAACAACGATGGAAGTTGCACAGGAAAAGGCAGAAGTAGTTGATCCTAAGGTAATCCACATGGTAATTTTGATGATCATGGCTAAGCGTGGAGAACTTGGTGGTTTTAAGGTGAGAGAAAGTAGACCAATAGCTGAAACAAAGGAAATGTAATTTAACCATGTGTAGGCCTTCAAGAGGACTTTGTGGGTATGATCTGTCTTATTCTCTCCTAGTCCAGCTATTATACTAACAATGCCTGCACCTGAGATTGAGATCACCGTACAAACAATCATAGCCGCAGTTTTAAAATCTGGGACTCGAGCCTGCGTTGGAGCAACCACCACAGCTGCTGGGGTTTGTTGTTCAGTAGGCAGAGATGTCGTCCCTGAGTCGTTGCTTGCAATTCCAGATGACGTTTGTTGTACCTAATTATATTAAAAGATAAGAGTTAGCTCTTTTCTGGAAAAAATAAATAAATTAATAATAGAAAAAAGCTGTATCTATAGATTCTATACTGAGAAAAAGGCTAGGACATTTTGGTTCCAAAAAAATAGGAATCCGAGTCAAATGAACCATAAAGTAGCCCTAAGAAAGTTCCATATTTGATATCATAAACTCTATGTGATTTGGTATGCTTCAGATGTTCTCATTTAATATTCACACCTTTCTTCCTAGAATTAAGTGGAATCTCGAAAGGTTGTAAATTTCATCTACCTCTGATGACAAATTGTTGGCATGCTCAATCTGAGAACTGTTAGTTTCTCGACTTGCAAACAGTGCTTGGAGTAGAGTAGTGTCTGATGTATCCCCATTTGTCTGATCTCTATCTGCAACGTTTTCATTAGGGTCCACCTGTTTGTCATTATAAGTAATTCAGAAACCATCTAATAGTTGCATTCATCGTATCATGTAAGTGATCATTAGTACCATAGAACCAAAGCAGAATAATCAAATATCAAAGTGGACCTTATTTTCCGAAATTTGAGAACGCCCAACTGACGAGCTGCTTGTAGCTAGTACTTGAGGGGTCTTACTTAGGGAAAGAGCAACTTGAGAAACAGGGATCGCCGTGTCAATAGTGGTTTTTTGTCCTGGAAACTTAGAAATACCTTTCTTATCCTATTACAAGAAAATAAAACTTTCATTTCAGCTTAACTACAAAAAGGAAAGAATATTACTAACAATAATCTAGTTCAAGATATACAATCCATATACATACAACAGTAACATGTAATTGCGCTACCTATATACATACATAAGTAACGAAATTCTTTTGTCTTATTATAACAATTCTTGTAAGTAGACAGTAATAGCATGGAGACAAAATGATGTCACGACATCACAAACACTGACCAGATAATTTCGAGAAGGCCCGCATGAGGAGCTACTTGAATTTAGCTCCTGAGGGTTCATATACAACGAAGAAGAAGAGTAGGGAATATCAACTACGACTTGTTTGCCACGAGTAACCACAGCAACATTTTCTGGCCCCTATCAAGAAAAATACTAACCGTGATTTAGATTAAGGACACTCAAGTTCATATATTTTAAAAGTATCATGCCAATAGACTCACGTGCCACCCTTTGTTCTTTTATGATTCATTTTTTGTTTTAAGTGAATGTGAGAGTATCCATAGAACCAAAAGAGCAAACTAGATAGATATCAGAGTAGACCTCATGATTTGTCTGCTTTGGAGAAAGGCCACCCAAGTAGCTGCTTGAATCTAATATTTTAGGGGTCTTGTGCGACAGACAAACAGGTAAAGAATCTTGGTTGTGAACATCATTGTTGATTTGTTTACCTCGAGTTATCTCAGAAATGGCTTGCTGCCCACATCGCAAAACATTTGTTAGTGGCACAAAAGAAGAATTGGCAAGGAAAGAACTGGCACGAGTAAGAAACTCATTAAAAAGGTAAGTTGTTTCCCCTTACCCCCTCATTTTGTTCACTTCGAGTCCAAAGACCTGAGATTATGGATGTGGCAAGACTTGTAGCCTTAGATACAAAAGAAAGCACTGCCCAAGAATCTGCTTGTGAAGCTGCACGATCAAGAAAATTATTCTTACTAAACAGAATCCAAAATGCTGTTTTGTTTGTTTGTTTTCTGAATGGAATCCAAAATGTTTGTGAAGGGAGTAAAATGCATGTGCTCAGAACAGCTAGAGATATTGATTGTCAACATGGCTCTTTGATATTTCAAACTGACCCTGCGGATGGAGGAGTGAAATTCCATCTCCGGGGTACAGAGTGCTCTGCTTTAACGATAGAAGCATGTTACTTGAGATCCGGACTCTATGGCTAATTTCAACTCTCTTGTAGATTTCTTTGTTGTGGACACGAAATGAAAAACAAGTAGGGTGTTAAAACAAAAGGATGGTGTGCAAGTAAAGTTTCTCAATTATAGTGAGCTTTTCTTCCATCTCAATTGAATAAAATTTAGTTTACAGATCATTTTACTACCTCTGTTCTTGTGATTCATGACTTTAGGTACAACACATATAATTTGTCTGTAGAAATGTACAATTTTTTGCAATCAAGTGTAAAAAAACACAGAATGAAACAATAGTGAGTTCGATTTTTGTTACCCCTGTGGTATGGGTCAAAAAGACTCCATGTTATTGGTGGTAGCTTAAACAGTCGACAATCAGTAGGGTAGTGGTGTTGGCCATATAAGCCACCATATGAGATTGAACAAATTCATGATGGTAACAGGGTTGCATTGAGTCCCATGTGAATGCCGTCAAATGACTTCGAGTTTCTTGTGAATGGATCATCACACAAAATTTGAAACATTTGGCACATGGGGCCTTATGCAGCCCAGTCACCATCGTGGCCTTGCTCTATAAGATTTTGGGTTTAAGGATTGTCCTCACCGCATTGTGACACCGCAGGTGACAACACTGACATTGACGCACCATGTAGCTCACAAGTGATCTATCCCCATTAGTTTGATCTCTAGCTGCAACATATTCATTAGACTCCACCTGTGGACATAAATAAAGTACGAAAATATCAAATTCAAGTTACAGTTTCATGTAAAAAATCACTAGTACGAAAGACAAACATATAAGAGAAAAAAAAAAAGAAAAAGAAAGAAAATGAATGTCCGCCCTTGGATTATCTCCATTCGACTCCTATAAGCGTATGTAGACAAAGTTGAAGAATAAGATTGAGTGAAACATGTAAAATGTTTGTACAAATATCAGACTCTATTTGTCTTTAAGTAGCGCCAGAGCCTCTAAAAATACATAACACGAAGATTAAATTACACATTGCAGTACACTTCCACAATAACACACCAAAAGAAATATAGGACTTAGAACTTTTTTCCCTTCACTAAGGAGTTTTTGCCTCCTTTTTGTCCTTAACCACATTGCACCCCCATTATGTGAGGCCCACACGGAGACGATCTAAGGATTGATTTTCGAGAGTGAAGTTTTAGAATGCGTTGAATTCTTTTATATGATAATATACATCATGATGAGATCATCATCACAAAAAACCAACCATTAGATCATCCTCATTCATATATGCAGTGCAATCATGATTTTCCGACTCAGTCCTCACCTAGCTAACTATCTACTACCTAGTTTGGTACGGTATGGACTCGGTGCGACTTGGGTTTGACTCGACCAACTTGGCCTTGACTCGCTCGACTCGGTTGGTTTGACTTGGTGGATTCGGATCTATTTATTTTTCTTTTCCTTTTTTTTAATATTTTTGGCGTGTCTTTGACTCGGGCCTAACTCTGTGTGACGGCTTCTGACTCGGTCGACTCTAATCTATTTTATATATATATCATTTTGACACGCCATTGACTAGGGCTGATTCGGTGGTGACTCGGGCTTGGTCCATTCGGCGAACCATGAGTGCAACAGGGGTGTTCAGAATGGCAGGGGCAATAACCCTTGTCAAAACCTAAGGTTGCATTTCCTTATAAGGTCGCTGAGGAGAGAGAAAGAAACTGACCTGGAATTTGCGATTCTTCCATTCGGTCATGGCCAGATCTGCGACCATGTAAAACCTCCTTTGAGGATTATTGTTGGCCATAGAAATTGCATATCTCCACTTCCATAGAACTTCTTCTGACGGATTTTTTTGTTCAACTACAAAGTTCTTCCTTAACCGTAAGTAATTTTCCATTACATACACAGCTGCTACGTACCCTTTCTCCTCCGTAAACGTTAGATGAAAAACAAATTAATGTAGAGGAGTTAGGGCTCGCAGCTTTAAATTTAAGTGAAGTACTATTTGCAGAGTTTTGTAGAAATCTTCAACAACTTATTCAGTGGCGCCAATGAAGAGTTCTGGAGAGAGAAAGAAAGAAAACTGCTACCAATAACATATAGTATTAATTAATCAAACTAACAAAACAAATTAAATGAACCTCAAACTAATAACAGGGTTTTAATGCTTTAATCGCACAGAAAATTCTTACAGTAATTACTGCCGGCGTCGTCGAGGATACTATTCAAATCTTCCCGTCCTCAACAAGAGGAGAGATTAACGGTTAACCATTTCTTTCTGAAAATAACCACAAAATATAGAAGCAAAAAAAATCTACCCAATTTCAAGTAGAGAGTTGGAAAGCTAACTCATACAGTTTAGTTTAGATGGGTACTTGTTGGACTCCACAAATTGTACGGTTAGTATCCTGCGATTCCAAAAAGGAATTAACTAATTAATCAAGAAAAACACCCGATTCCAACCTCAAATCCATCAAGAAAACAACTCTAAAATGGGTTTCAACTGGTAATTCTCAGATTAAAAAATGACTTCCGCCAGGAACTCATCCGATTAAGTCCACGTACTGTCTAGTCATTTCAAAAACCCTAAAAGAGAATAGAAAATATAGAAAGCTTTTGAAGTTCGATCTGAAATTGAACTGAAGTAAAAATTAAAGAAAACAAGTAAAGGAGAACAAGCCATTTAGTTTAATGAGAGAGGGTGATTGGTGTTTGGTGTTCAGATTGATTGGTTATATAATCAGATTGGTGTTTCGTGGAAGTTATCTGTATAACTTCCACGAAATTGTTTTTCTCAGTAAAACTAAAAGAGAATGACTAATATTTCCTCGTCTTATCTTAATGTCCTTTTGCGATTGTTTAAATATTCAATATGATGTGACAGTTGAATCCGTTTTCTGTTAACTTTCTTTTGGCAAAACATTTTAAAAATGGCCGACTAGTTTATTAATATTAATGAAAGTGGGGGTGGCATTGCACATATTAAAATTATTGTTGTTAGTCGAAAATTCCAATCCGATTCGAATCGTACTTGAATTTTCAGATATTATTCGAAATTTCGGATATCTGATTCGGATATCGAATATTTTTTTCGAATAATAAAGATTTTCGGATACGGATTCGGATATTAACCGATTCGATAAGAAATCACATATATATAAAAAAATCATATATGATACATAAAAATTATATATAATATATATGATTATATATAATGTATTATATAATAAGTATTAGTATAAATAAAATGAAAAAAAATGTCCAAATATAATAAAAATTAAGTTCCATATTATCAAAATTCGGATAATATCTGAATAGGATTGACTTATCGGATNAAATTTCGGATATCTGATTCGGATATCGAATATTTTTTTCGAATAATAAAGATTTTCGGATACGGATTCGGATATTAACCGATTCGATAAGAAATCACATATATATAAAAAAATCATATATGATACATAAAAATTTTATATAATATATATGATTATATATAATGTATTATATAATAAGTATTAGTATAAATAAAATGAAAAAAAATGTCCAAATATAATAAAAATTAAGTTGCAAGTAAAGTGTTTTTAAATAAGCTGATTTTTTTTTGTAGTTATAATATGGTTATCACCCTAGATGATGTTCATAAAAATAAGCTCAATCAGATATTTCTAATTCTTTAAAAAATAACTTTAATGTGTGTCTAACAAAATTCATGTTTAAACGTATAAGACTATGGCAGATTAATGTCCATCGATCTGCTCCAGTTTGATTATTGAACTACCAATCGAAACTAGAATCTAATAGTTGGAACCAGCCGGTTCTCGTTAATTGGTTCGGATTATGATCCTGATTCAGTTCCATTCTCCTATATTCGAATTAATGTTGAGCGGTCGGTTCTAGTTTGGTTATTGAACTACCAAAATCGGAATCTATTAGTTGGAGCCAGCCAGTTCTAGTTAATTGATTCGGATAATGATCCTGATTAAGTTCCATTATCCTATATTCGATTCTTTAATGGGAACTTTTTTTTGATAGATAGAGAAATATATTGGATAATGCAAAATTTACAGTAAAATTCTACATTATTTTCTACCCAATGTTAATCTCACAATAGAACTGTTTTTCACATACTCTCGTGATTCGATTGGAAATTCTGTGGGCTTTTCGGTAAGCCTAGCATGACCGAAATATATTACCTACCAGCATAGTTATAGAGTTCTTATTCATAGGAAGAAAATTAAGAAGGAAAGAAGGAGGATCCTCCCAAAGATAAGTTTGACTAGATTTTCTAGTTGACCTAGCTATCGTATCAGTAGCCTATTACCATTTCGACCTACGTACATACATAAATTTAACATAAAATTGGGATTTAACCCCAATTTTAGCTTTGATTTAACTTCTCACCTAGTTAATTGTAGTTTTTTAAATTTAGTCCAAATCGATATGCAAACAATATGCAAATTGTATGGAGTAGAGTTGTAGGATGATTAGGTGTTAATCCTGGTTCGGTGTAGAGAGAGGGAATCTCGAATCATAGAGTCACCACAAGCTGGTTAACTCATGATTCTTGAAGAAACATCACTCTTCCTAAAGGTTCAAAGTCGGCGAGGTGATCGGAGAAGAAAGGTGGCAAGAGAGAGAGATTTTGGTCTTAGAGATAGAGAGACTATCAGATGTTTGAGTATTCAGTCATTCTTGGCTTTCTTAAGACCTACCCTTGAGTATTTATAGCCTTTGTATCTTGAGGATCCTCGTGCTCACGTTTTTATCCTTAATCCCTTTCTTTTTCTTCCCCTTTTGGGAAAAGGACAAAGTCCTTGCATGCTTCTTAACCGCTTGGCAAGTTCCATTTTGACCATTCTGGCAAGGATGTTAGAATGCTGCCCCTGACTAAGATCCTAATGATTGGTATAGTAGATACCGTTGTGTAGTGGTTTTACTCAGACTTCCTAACTGATGGCGCATGTTTTGTCTCTTTCTTGACTCTCCTGGTGAGAGCGTCTCTAGATAAGGCGCCTTATTCTCGTTATGAAGGCGCCTCGTCTCTAGGTGATGAAGCTCGAATACTCTCGTCAAGAGTTTTTCTCAATTGCCCTCCTATCCTTTTACCATGCTCTTTCCCCTTTTAGTTGAGTATTCGAAGTGAAGATTATCTGATATTGTGTGACTTGTCATGCTTCCACACATGGCGTTGCCATGTATGTTGCTTAACGTGAGGTGGCGCCCCTCATCATACGTGGCTGTCCTGCCTTCATGATGCCTTCATAAAAAGGATTCCATACACAAACAGTGTGCAAATAGTATATGCAAATAACATGCAAACAGTATATGCAATCAGTACAAATGGTACATGCAAATCAGTATGCAAATGGTATATGCAAACAGTATATGCAATTAGTGTTTTAGTTTTTATTTTGGATCATCTAACTACTTCCACTTAGTAAGGGTATCAATTTAATTAGTGATTAATTAGTAGATAGATTAAAAAAATTTAAAAAGCCAATCTTAGTACTATTTTAAATATAAGATTTCATGGTAATTAGTGATTTATAAAGTTATAGCTACAATAAATAAAATAATACTAATTGCCATGATAGCTTCAGCATGATTCAATTTGATTGAAGGGATAATTTATCTAAATCATTAGTTCATTCGATCTTTTTAGATTCTCATAACAATTTTTCTTGAATTTTTTCGTGTTATCAAAGTGGTTGAGAACCGCAAAGTTTATTTTTTGCCTTTTATTTATTTGATTATTTATTTATTTTATTATTTATTTCATTAAGGATTTTATAATAATAGAGATTGAAAGAGTCATAAGAAAACAAAAAAAAATTAGTTGGTGAATTGAGGGACTATTAATAAACAAAAATAAATTAAATAAGATCTACCCCGTAAAAGTATATGTAATACCCAAAGAAATTCCATGGTATAAATTTTACACCTAACATATTTAAGATGGTATTATACCCATTTGGGTATGTATTGATTTGAGAAATAAATTTCTCATATGCATGGTAATTGCATGGAAAGCATTAAGAGAGTTATCTCTAAAAAAAAATTTAATTAATTAATTAATTAATTAAAATAAAAAATATTATTTTAATCAAATAAAACGTGGGCTGCGCTACAGTAGCCGGCGGCTACTATAGCAGCCCACTAACAAAAATAAAAAAATATATTTTATATTAAAAAATTAAATATTAAAATAATAATAATAATAAAAATCTAAAATTTTTCCTTTATAAACCCCCCTTATTTCTTTCTTCAAAACACAAAATCTCCTCTTTTATTTTAAGTTTACACCCTTGTTACACCTCTAATTACTCTCCCCAATATACATATTTTCCTTAACATACCTCTTCATCTACATCCTCTTTCATTAAATTTATAATAGTTACTAGTATTATCAT
>MVGT01000945.1:26593-50371 GCA_002174775.1 Macleaya cordata | reverse complement strand
TGCATATTTCAAATCTATTATTTTTGGATAGTTTGCACCTACTGAGTTTTACTCACCCAATATTTTCCCCCCCACAGATCAAGTTGAGGGCGAAAGATTTTAGGAGGTGCAGTTCAAAGAGATAGCTTGGATCTCTTGAGTTAGTATGTTTTATATATTGTAATTGAAGAATAATTACTACTATATCACTTAGGATTATGGGTTGTTTATGAGAATTATGATATTTATTATTATAATTATCTGTTTTTATGTTGAATTTAAGGCAAAACAAATGTTGTATTAATTTTCATTTAATTTTCATGTCTTTAAATTGAAGTAATTATGTTTTACATAATACTGTATAAATTTCGTATTTGTTACTGTCAGTTTTAGAAAAGTACATTTTTGAGTATGTTTTGCTCAAAATTGACCAAGGCCTATTTCTGTAACAAATGAAGATTTCAATTTCTTCTTTTCAAAATGTTATTATCCATGTATTTCGGATTTCTGGTTAGGAAGTAATTTCAGTTTCAAATTTATGATTTTTGGATAATTTAAGAAATTCGAAGTTATTTTTCTGAGATTGTGTATAAATCTGTTAGTAAACTTAAAACCCAGTTTTGAGTATATTATGATCCGAATTAGGCTCGGTCTATTTCTACTAAAGTTGTAGAACTTTAAATCTATTTTCCAGAATAGTTTTATTTATACAATTCTGATTTACGGTTAAGAAATTATGACCATTTTACTGAAATATGTGCAGTTAAGTACGAAAAATATTTTCAACAGATTTTATTTTTGTTTTTAAATTTACTTTGATTACTAAATTGTATTTAATATTGACAAAAATTGACTGGTTTATCTTTCAAAAAGAGAAAGTAAGCGATTTTATTCATTGCTTTAAATTACACTTTATTTACACTCTTCACGCCTCGCCTTCCGGACTCATTGAATCGGGTTAGATTTTAGAGTTCCGAAAATCAGGGTGTGACAGTATAAATCACTCCCTGTTTAGATATAATTTACATCATCACTGGGAGAAACTGACACTAAACTAGGGTTGATAAAAAAAATTGGCCATTATTATTAGTGCTGAATCATGGCTGTATTTTTTATCTTTTTTCACATTTCTACACCGGATATCACTATTGCCATCGCCACTGCAGTAGCTCGCTCATAATTTCTTCTCAAACCTATGATAAAGAGTCTTAGATTTTGGTATGAGCCATCCTAGTAAAAATCATGTTGGTCAAATTTTAGGTTGACTTAATTTTGACCATTACTTTTCTATGAGCCACCCTCACTATTTAGTAATAAAATAAAAAAAAATTATAAAACAAGCTCTCAATTATCCTTTTATTTTTTTATTTACACCCCACTGCCACCATCTCCACCACCGCCACCATCACCGAAAAATCATATAGAGAGAGAAAGAGAGAAATAGAGGAGAGAGAAAGAGAAAGATCGAGAAGAGAGATCTACAAATTTTAGATCTCTCTCGCTTTCTCTTTGTTCTCCCTTTCTAAAGGAAGTTTTTTTAACTAGTGAAATGGACCTGAAGGTCAGAACATGAAGACTAGAAACGGATCACTAAGTCCATTTATGTACACAAGAAACGTACTTATAGAAATGGACCACTACGTTTGTTTCGTTACACTGGCAAAAATGAACTACTAAATCCGTTTCTATGCACTAAGAGAAATGGACCACTAAGTCTGTTTCTGTACACTGAGAGAAATGGACTACTAAGTAAGTTTCTTTACACTAATAGAAATGGACAATGATGTCTATTTCTGTACACTAAGAGAAACGAACTACTAAGTCTGTTTCTGTACACTAAAATAAAAGTATTTACTAGTCCGTTTCTAGTCTTCGTATTCAGCCCATCAAGTCTGTTTCACTGTAACTGGCAACCTTGGTGAAAACTCAATTTCACCGGTCAAAGTCGAAAAAAATAGTCCAATATGGCCCGCTCTTTCTTCTCTTTCAGATCAAGTCTATTAGAGAGAGATCTTAAATTTTTGGATCTCACTCTTCTCTCACTATTTCTCTCTCTTATCTCACTCTTTCTCTATTCTCTCTCGATTATGGTATATGTGGAGGCGGTGGTGGAGATGGTGGCGGTAGGGATGGTGATGGTGATAGGGTGAGGATTTAAAAAAAAAAAAAGAATTTGTGAGGGAGGTTTTAAAAAATAAAAATACTATATTCTTATTATAGATGAGGGTGGCTCATAGTGAATTCCTAGGATGGCTCATAATGAGATTTTACTAAAACTAAGATGGCTCGTAGTGTAGGATGACTCATACAAAAACCAAGAATTCTCTTTAACATTAGTCTTATTCTATTTACAAATTTTTTGTAAACAGAATTAACAACTGGGTGCTAATTAAAATGGTGTAGACCATGGGCTAAATATGACAAACTCTACTGGAGCTAAATCCCAGAGAAAAGAGAAACGCAAATAAAGGGAAGGCTTTCTCGAGAGGTTTTATAATCATCCATCCAATGTGTTATCAATTTATATTGCTTAATCACGGTTTATAGATCCATTGCTTGAAACTTTCTTTGAAATTTAGTTGCATCATAAGATGCTTATCTTATGTTTGAAAAGAGCATTTGTAGTTTATAAAATTCTTTTTTCTTTCAATTTTTTTAAATAATAATAATAATAATAATGTGTGTGCTATTTATTTAAGGGAGCGGTTCCGGTGCCATCACTATATTCTCATCACGGTAACATTTATGGGTTTCCATAGCTTGCGGAGCCCATATACAAATAAACTAAGAATTAATTTTTTGTAAAGATGATCTACATGGTGAGGAGAACATCCTCACAAAAAATTAGCTAATTCTAAAACTAATAATCCAGTATCATCCAATTTTTTAAAAATTAATGATGATTGAATCATTCATTTTTACTATTAAGTTACATCAATGGATGGTGGGGTTATAAATTTTAGAATTAGCTGACTTTTGTGAGAATGATAGACATAATGAGGAGAACATCTTCACGGAAAATCAGCCACCGATTCATCTGTATGTGGGCCCACGGACAATGGTAACAGTGATGGCACCGGAACTGCTCCCTTTATTTAATATGAAAAGGAGTGATTAGAGTTCCATTAATTTATTTAATGTTTAGAGTGGAAGTATCTAATTAATTATGAGTGGAACTATTTAATGCTTAGTGTTTATTAAGTACCGAGTATATCCTTTACTAAATATAAAATTTACAATTTTGCCATCTATTTTGCTTATAAAAAAATCAACAAAAAAAATAATTTTGAAAATTTCTCTAAAAAAGTTTCACTGCAACTTTAAGTAATTACATTATATAATAGTATATATTATTATCAATTATTATTATTGTTATTAGTTATAGTATAAGTAAGGGTCAAGTTATATAGCCCCCTTATATACCCCCTTTAAAAAACCTCCTCTGTGGGGCCCAATAGAATGCATTCAGGGGTTTATTTTTTGAGAGAATGATCTACATGATGAGGAGAAAATAGTTATCTGAAATCAGTCTGTTCTAAAACTTGTAACCTCAAATCTACCCGTTTTAAATCAACAGTCAAAATAAAAGTTTAAAACTTACTAATTTTTTAAGGGCTAATTTAAAGGTTATAAGTTTTAAAATGAACTGAATATGATGAAATACATAGTGAGGAGAAAATCCTTTCCAAAAATCAGCTTCTAGATGCATTACATATAGGTCCCACAAGCGGAGGGTTATATAGGGGCTATATAACCTGATCCTATAAGTAATTAGCACGGGCATCACCCTCTTGTATCATTAATTAAACGGTAAGGCTCCAAATATATAGCAGAAACCTTGGGTCAAAAAAACCCTCACCGTGGGCTCATGGTCAACAAAACCCATCATATTACGCAATGGTATTTTTAACTCCTCCCCTCCTCTCTTCCAAGCTCTTTTCCAATCTCCTCCTTCAAATGCCACGTGTCATGCTCTGAGACCTCCTCACATCCTAATTCTCATTAATTCTCTTTAATTAGTCATTTATCATGTTAATTAAATCAATCAAATAAAATCGTTATCCACTTAAATTTTTCCTAAATTATCTATCTAGAATTTATTCTCTCTTTTTTATTAATTCCTTTTAATTGGCTACTAATTACTTATTAAAAATTAGAATTGTAACTCATTCACATAAATTACATTGACATATTTTTCTAGCTAAGATTACTTTGTTTTTCGTGCTACAAAGTTTCATTTTTCTTATCTTTTATTTGCTAATCTAATTTTTTTTCTAATCTCCTCCTTCAAACGCCATGTGTCATACTCTGAGACCTCTAACGCTGATGTGTCACTCATTGAGGCTTTTAAGGCTGATGTGTCATACTCAAAGTTTCTCTCCTAACATCCTAATTCTCTTTAATTAGTCATTTATCATGTTAATTAAGCTAATCAAATAAAATCTCCATCTACTTAAATTTCTTCTAAATTATCTCTCTAAAATTTATTCTCTCTTTTTTATTGATTCCTTTTAATTGGCCACTAATTACTCATTAAAAATTAGAATTGTAACTCATGTACATAAATTACATTATTATTCTCTCTTTTTATAGTTCATCATATAAGTAGACATATTTTTCTAGCTAAGATTACTTTATTTTTTGAGCTACAAAGTTTTATTTTTCTTACGATATATTTACTAACCTAATTTTTTTTTACCAATGTTGGTTTCATTCACCACAAAAGATTAAAATTTGGACAAACTATTAGTTGGAGAAAATCTATTTTCATCGAAAGCTTCACTGATCTATTTTTAGATCCGACAAAACTTGAAAGACCTTCCACCCTGGCCATTTTTTTGTTATGGTATGATTTTATTTTTCTATTTTGTCCAAATTATTTCAAAACGTCCCATTTAATTACCAATTTTATTGATAGGTAGTCGTTTATTGTAAAAAATATACAGAAATAGTTGAGTTTGAAGACAGGGGATGAGATCTACCAACACAGGTCTGTATTGGCCAAGTTCTTATATTTATTTAGAAATAAAATCAACTTATTTTTCTCTTTGCACTCTTTCTTTATCATATGTTTTATTTCTTTGGTTACGTTCATCTTTTTTTTTGGTCCGTTTTAAATTTATGTATCATGAATGAAAAAATTGAGATGTAAGAGAGTTTGTGGAGAGAACTTTGTGTATTGTACTACTTATTCTATTATACTTTCTTTACATGGTCTATTTTTTTATCACATATTTTACTTCTTTGGTCTATAGTCATCTTTTTTTTGTCAGTTTTAAATTTATATATAATGAATTAAAAAATTGAGATGTAAGAGAGCTCGATCTTTAAGAGTAACTTTATGTATTGTACTCCTTATTCTATTACACTTTCTTTATTTGGTACTTGGTGCTCTTACTATTAACTTTTATGTATATTTTTCTTTAGTTACACATTCTTTGATTTAGTGTATTTTTTTTTCTTTTTTTAGCATTTGATTCTAATTTACCTCGCAGAGTATTGATGAGTGAAAAAAAATAATGAATTCCATTAGCTTCACAAAAAAATTCATCAAATTATGTGTAAAAGTTTATTGTTGCAGTACTATATGGGTGTTTGTACTTATAAAAAAATCGACGGGTGTTTGTTTAGTTGAATTATTTTATTTTAATTTATTTTTTTCTATTTTATCAATTAATCTCTATTTACAGATTATCTATAGGCATTGCAAATTAATATGAAAAAATTATTAAAAATACTAATTAAAGCACCTTCTTACTAATTAAAGCACCATAAATAGTCTTATTCTTATTAATTCTTTTTAATTATATTTAAATTATATTAATTTTTTATAATACTATATTTAATTATGAGCCCACATAGAAATGACTCTGAAGCTATTTTTTATAAGGATAAGATGATCTTTTAATCATCTAGCATAAAATAACCTACGTATCTATAGGATTGAGAATTATTACTATTATATTTTTATTGACTTATCTATAACATATATCAAATTTTCTTTTTTCATCATTATAATAAAAAAAATTCTCCCTTTTCACAAAAAATTAAAGAAAGAATTTCAAGTTCCTCTAAGGTTTCTCACTCCCAAATATAAATGAAGAGATATATTATATTAAAAATATAAGTTTTCGCTTACGTATTTATACTACTTATCTATACTATCTATACATAGTGAGGATAGTAGGACATATTTAAATATACATGTTATTGACAATGTCAATGTAGGGACCATATGGAGATTATCTACGTGATATTTTTGTAAGGATAATCGATATATATATATATATACGTACCATATAGATCATCCTCTCCGAAAATCATATCATTCTAAAACTTTTAACTCAAGTAAAAACTGTATGATTTATGAGCTATCTACTGATACAATTAATTTCAAACTAACATTTGATGGGGTTAGAAGTTTTAGAGTATGATGAATTTTATGAGAAGATGATCAACATGGCAAGTAGATCATTTTTACACCATTAGATTATCTCCAAGCATGTAGGCCCCACATAGACAATGTCAATAACATGTCTATTTAATATACATATTTCTTTTATGATGTGGCAAAGTCAACATATGGAGTGCCGCATCAATAGTTGTTGTTATATGTCATTAATTAATTGATGTTGTTTTATCTCTAATTGGACATTCGTTATTATAAAATTCGATGTTTCATACTCTTCCTACAGTAGTTTTGATAGGAGCTCTATCTCAAATTAGATAACAAAAAATTTAATTTAAAATAAAAAATAATATAAATAAATTTTTTCTAAAAGCGTTGCCCGTGCGTAGCACGGGCTTAAAGAACTTGTAAAAATATATAGAAGATTCATCATTATTTATATTTTATATATCAAAATTTTTGCACATCAATCCAATGTACGAGTTTTGTTGGGATTTTAACGCACTAAAATCCCCACGCGGAAGCGTAACAAATTAGGTGATCCGAAAATAACAACACAACATGAGACACCATATTTAACGTGGTTCGACAAAAACCTGCCTACATCCATGGAAAGAGCCCAACTTCACTATGAGAGAAATTCATCAATACACAAGAAAACCCTTAGAGTTTACCCCCAACCCTTAACCCGTATCCAACTAGATACCCTACAAATATCGTGAGGTACACCCCCCCCCCCACATCAACCTTGCTCTCACACTCCAAGGTAATGGCCTTACACCTCACATCCTCTTTCTCATTTTTCCTCTCTATCTCCTCTGCGTCTCTCTACATATAACAACGTTATATATAAATTACACAGGAATTATACTCGACATCGCAGCATAGACTCCACAAATTACAGCTCACCGAACCTATGCCAAAAATGCACCAGTTGAAAGTAATCCACCGAATTTCAGTTGCCCCTCACCCCACACCGGACCCTGCAATTTCAACACCGGACTGATTTATAGAATGGAGTCCACATGGTTACATTTTAAGAGCTGGAATTTTGTGAAGTTATTTTCCTCACTATGCAGATCATCCTCACAAAAAATTAACCAATTTCAAAAAAATAAAAGTAAAAAATTGGTGGTGGTGGCCTCGTAAATACGGACACGCATCCAACAAGTTTCTCTTTTCATTGTCTCACGTTTTCTAGTCTTCCTCGTGTGGGCCAAACAACCAATGAAAGCTTCATCTTTTTTCGTCTCTCCCTTTTTTCTCCCTTTTTCAGAGAAATTTCTTAACAATATATAAGAAATTAGATAAACACCAACAGAATGAAACCCCACCCCCACCACCACAAAAGATCCTATCCTATAACTCGTAAACGCGGCAAAAGTAAGGCTACAGGCCTACCAATTCTGTTAGGCACTCACCTCTTACTTACAATCTCAACCAAAAAGGCAACATAAGGAGATCATCTTTTCTAAAACTCAGTCCTTCAATCAATTATTTTTATGGTGGCTCATACATAGGTGAAAAGTGTAAATAGAGTACATAATTTGTAGCGTATCAAAGATTAAAAAGAAAAAGAAAAAAAGAGAGGCTCATATTGGGTAAGCAAGTAGTTTTGAATGAGAGAGGAAGCAAAAAATAAAATACAAAAAAATTATATTAGGGTAGCTCTTTTATCTCCACCCCACAAATAATACACCTCATCACCTTCGTCTTCCTCACCACCACCACCAGTACTATCCTTCAACCACCACCTTCACCTATACGAAAAATATGCCCATTGTATCATCATCATCTTCCCCCACCATCCAACACCGCCACCCCTACTTCACCGCAACCACTGCCTCCATCACAAAGAGAAGAAAAAGAGAGAAGATGATGAAGGTAAACGTGAGGCCGTGGTGGAGGTAGAGGCGGTGGTGGATGTAGAGGCCATGGTGGAGGTGGTGGTGGAGGTGAAGATGATGAAGTGGTGTATCAAAAACAAAAAAAAAATGAAGTTGGGTATATTTTTGTGGGATGTAGTTATCTGAAGCTTCCCCTAACACGCTTTCCCCTCATCCAAAGCAGCGTCCCCTTTATCAGTTCCTAAAATCCATTTTGTTTTTATTTAGGCCCCTTTTGGTGGGGTTTGGAGAAATCATGGGTGCAAATAGCAAATAATTGTCTTTTTATTATCCCTGACTGTTTTCACCACGGAAACCACCACCGCCACCACATAGTCCCCCATATTTTCTCTTCTTTTTTTTTTGGTAAGACATGTCAATGGTAAATTGTTAAATGTTAAAGTGTAGGCGAATTTTAAACTCAGGATGTAGATTCAAATCCAACGACTTCACCTATATTTTATCCTCTTAAAATTAAAATTGCCCAGCTTATAAAGGACCTTGGATTACAGATGTTTGTGGAGCCTATATGGAAATGCTATAAGGATTGATTTCCTATATTGGGATATCCGTCAGTCTAAAAATCATTTTTCTTTACATTGTGAGCAGAACATCCTCATCGAAAATCAACTCTTGAACATCTCTACATGGGACCCATAGCCACAAATATTCTATATGTCATTTGATCCCTTCTAGAGACCCTGAAGTTGCCATTTAATTATAAAGAAGGAATCGAATGACCCTAGGTCCTCGTGATCCTAGTGGAACCAACACCATGAAAGAAGGTGATCTAAGGTTTGATTTTTTGTGAAGAAGTTCCCCACTCTTCAAATCATTATACTAATAAATTAGCTTGTTCTAATACCTCTACACCCCTCAAATCACTCTTTAAAGATAAAATATATTTTAGATGTCTTTTGTACTGTTTATTTCTAGTCAAATTTTGATTGGGGTAGGAGTCTTAGAATGGGCTAATTTTTCAGTGAGGATTTACATAGTGATAACACTGTTATTAAAAACTCAATTCTTGGATCATCTTCACGTGAGCCCCATAGGGTCGAGTAACTTTAGGGTCACAAGACCTAGGCTCATTCGAGCCTTTGTGTTCACGACAATTAAAACCTTACCCTTAAGCCGCCTCTGAACATGATGGGATTGGTCAAGTCGTTGATTAAACTATTGGAGTAGTTTCGACATTCTTAAAAATGAAATGATTTTTGGACTGACGGTTTTACAAAATTGGTGTCAGACGCTTATATGGCAGGGTAAGACCCACCACTGTTCCCCTCTCAAAAGTGTTTTGAAGGAGTTTCCAACTTACATTGCAGTATAACCGACCATGCCACATAAACATTGGACACAACTTTTGTAATTTAGTCTGTCCAAAAAGCATTATTATTCTTAAAACCTAAGGTAGCATTTGTAAAGCAACTTTAAAAAGCTACGATCCGTCCTAACTATTTATATGAAGCTCTTCATTAGGCTCTTAAATGAGCGAATAATATTTGTTTAAAGTACTATCATATTGTTGTAAATCTTTTTAGTGCACATGAGTCTTTGGCTCAATAGTTGTGCATCCTTTCCATAAATCTTCAGTAGTGGGAGGTCTTGGGATCAAAACTTCTCGGTTGTGGTATTGCCATTAAGTTTGTCACATATAATCTGATAATAAATATAGGTATGCTATTATTGGCGGTTTCTCTGTGCCCGTTGGTAGGTGCCTTTCCTGCGTTTGTTGGTGACGATGTTCTTGGCGGTTTCTCTGCACTTCTCACACGTCTACTGCGTGTATCTATGCCACAATGTAACTTGGGCATTAGTCCCGTTCAAAAAAAAAAAAATTTTAGTCATACTGTTGTAAATCTTTTTAGTCATTTTATAGGTTTTGTAGCACGTCAGTTTTACACGCCACTTATATTTGTTTTAAGGTTTATTTAAATATGATTCAAGGGTTGATTTTTTGTGAAAATGATCTTATCATTATTTAGATCCTGTTGATTAATATAAAAAATGTGTAAGTGTAATGGTCATAAAGAAAAAATAGAGTTTTCATAGGGACGTTTTCTCACCTAATATTCATTTTATTCTTACACTCTACTTACACCCATTTGTTGACCATTCGGAGAGAATCCAAAAAACTGAATTTTTGTGGTGTTGATCTCCTTGTTTTGTCCATCAAAATTAGGCGGTGCATGTGAGATTTAGGTCATTTAACTTGAGAAGAAGAATCGTATGGTTCGACGTTGAGAGATTTATGTCATTTAACCGTCAGTCCGCTTTGAATCAACGGCGGAGAGCTCACGGTTTAAAATTCGGATCAAATGATTCGTGCAAAAACAGTCAATGACCAGTAGGAAAGCCGTGTTTACGTCATCTTTCGTTTTTTAGGTCAATCACCCTTTCGCTACTCTATTTTCATTGATCGGACCCTTTACCAACTCTCTCAACTCTTAATAAAGCTTCCGTCTTTCATAAATTGTTTCGTCCTCTCTCAGGTAAGTCGATCTATCTCCTCCTACTCCCATCTCGTACTGAATATGCTCTATTTTCCTTAAATTATTTCTTGTTTCTTCATTCTTCGGATCTTCTCTTTTATTTTTATTTTTTTTGAGAGAAGTATGCATCGGATTGAACAGGAGAAAAAAAACAGAGAGAACTCCGTGTTTGGTGCTTCATCGATATTTACTCGCCTATTTCTCAGTTCCATATGCCAATTTAATTTTTTTTTTCTTTTTAAGTTGTGATGAATTATTTTTTGTTGTAGATTTGATGGTTGGTTCTTTTGAAATTGCTGGGGTTAGAATCTTACAACCAACTGGTTAATTAGTGTGGATCCTGAATCTTTCAAAAAATTCCTTGAAATTGGGTAGACTCTTTGCTTCTGTTTTCTAGATAGTAGACAGATTAAGGAGATAAACTACAAATTTAATGAATTACAATTCCTATCTGGTTGTTTCCTGTTTGCTTCTCTTATATGCTATTTGCCTAGTAATATGATAGGAGTTAGAGTGAAGCGGGTTGACTGGTCAAGATTGTGCCACCCTAACTCTGATTCGTTTATTTAGTGGGTCAGTTTTATCAACCCTAACCCTATCGTGTTGACCCTTGTATGTGTATGGAAAAATGATAGAGGCTGCCACCTTGCCCAATGCGTGATACGTGGCAATCTTTGTGCCAATTGGCACCCGTTCATCAGGCTGAGATGGCACCACTTCCGGATTTACCCAAAAGCACTACATCTTGGAAGTGACCCTGAGGGGCCTCGCCCCGGAATTCTTACCCTCCATGCGACCCTCAATGCCTGGGCTCACACCCTTGGTGCCAAGGTGCTCATCCCTTGGAAATTCTTCAGAGACATCTGGGAGATGACTTAAGCTATACAAAAAGGGAGATTGCCTAGAGGTAAAGGTCTAGCGGTTATAACAAGGACGAAAGCTGTGAGAGGGAGCACGGACATCCAAGGTGCCAAAACTCGCAATCCTCATGTGAAGATGCATAGGAGCACGATGAGAGAGCCACTACTTGTACATAGATCTTGTTAGGGATCGTTATTCCTTGGCAAAACCTAATCATGGAGATTATGGCACAAATGGAGATTGTAAAGAATCGTCCACATGTCACTCTTAACGACGACCACGTGTCTAGGCGGTTAAGGTTGTCCCCAACGTACACGTCAGTGCCTGAGCGTCTAAGATGCATGCACATGAGACCTAAGGGTTCAAGAGGGGACATGGATGCGTGCTAATGATTCGTACCAAGTGTTGGACCTTGGTGATCATACCTAACACGGGTGGGTATTTCTCGCAAAGAACCAAGTCCAAACTAGAATCGGTATGAGAATGGGCTTGGATGGAGAAGGTGACAAGCGCATGGACCCATATGGGCTGGCGGTAATATGGATAACCCATTAATGGGCGGTTATGAGAGAGAAAGTGACACGTGGTGGGCTTGGTTCGACTTAAGTAGTCGGACTCGGCCAAGGGCTGAGCCCCGAGTCCGAGTCACTCGGCTATGACTCGGCCGGGTCAACCATAAAATATACCCCTGTCCCCTGTTTCCATAATGACTTGGAAGCAGCAGCTGCTACTCTGTAGAACGAAGACAACATAAGAAGAAGAAGAAGAAGAAGGCACTGACGAGCTTGAAAAAATGGCGGACTCCCTTCCCTCTCTTTCTCCGTTCTCCTTCTCGATTAGATTTAGGGTTGTTTTTTGTTTTTTGTTTTTTTGTTTTTTTGTTTTTTTGTTTTTAAAAGGTGCATGGGTCGAGTCACAAATGAGTGACTCGCCGATTTGCATAAACCAAAACTCGGCCGAGTCATTGAAAACTCGCCGAATTACAAGGCTGTTGATTGGATCGTTGGCTCGGTTGGGGATCGGCTCGGCCTAGTCCCGAGCCTCGAGTTACTCGCGAGTAACTCGGTGAGTCTGGCCGAGTCCAACTACTTAGGGTTTGACCCCCACTCCTCTCGTCGTCTAATTCATTTTATCATCTCTTTCTCTCTCTAAGTTTCCATCGATTTACACCCTTTAAGGATTTGATTTCTTCACTCCCTCTTGAGGCATCCACACCAAAGTATGTGACCATTGATTCAGTGTAATCGAGAGTTGTTTAATAGTTTGGGTCTTATATACACCTTGGGTGTGTATAGTAAAACTCCGAGCAGTCAATTATCCAAATCACTTGGTTTCTTTGCGTGATAACCAGTCTTGATGCCCGCAAAGAAATTGGTTGCCCAGGACTATGCTCCACGAGTGGATTGCGTGAACACAACCTTATTTGAGACGCGGGTTAGGTCGTCGAGGATCAGTGGGTTCAACCCGTCTAAAAATCAAGTCATTAGCGTTTCTTTCCCTAACTGGCAACATATGTTGAAATACCTTCGACAAGACAAATTCGAGAAGTACTCAAGTTAGGTCACTAAGGATCAGTGGGTTCAACCCATTTAAAAATCAAGTAATTAGCTTTTCCTTCCGTGACAGCTTGACAGGCAACATATGTGGAAATCCCTTTGACAAGACGAATTCGAGAAGGATCGCAACTTTGATTGAAAAGGGAAATATGACCGTTAAATAACTCATCTGAATTCTTTTGCCTTTTCTTATAGATAAAATTGACAGAAAAACAGAAAATAGAAACATGGAATTTTGTGTCTGTGACAGATTGACGATTTCGAGGCAGAATTCTTAAAAGCATCCGAGGAAGGATTGGTGGGCTTACTACTCAGATGCTTTCAACAGTTATCCGCTCCGCACTTGGTTACCCAACGTTTACTGTAGGCACAATAATTGGAACACCAGAGGTGCGTCCTTCTCGGCCCTCTCGTACTAGGGAAAGGTCCTCTCAATGCTCTAACGCCCACACCGGATATGGATAGTGTCTGTAAGTGAGTTACATACATGTATTTACATTCCTTTTACAAAATGGATAGAGACTACGATTAAACCATCCAATATGTTAGAAATTTTGACGGTACAAATTTCACCGAGTGGGAGCAAGATGTCTTGAACATCCTGGATAAAACTAGTACATCATGTCTTTGATCAACTTGGACCTGTCTGTGGGTAGTGGACACATGGCAGTGGGCAATGGCTTCATATTAACATGCATGTTGATTACGATGTCTAATGAGTTATTTTCGTTGTACAATGAAGGTCAAACTACTTGTGAACTCTGGACAGACTTGCATGATATTTACGGTGAAGATAGTGCGAGACTCGAAATGGCAGCTCTTATGGCTTCTACAGATGAGCTGCATGATCAAATTCATTGGTCAATAGTTTCTTCTTTTACGAAGCATATTGCAAGGCACCATGGACTGCATTGTGGAAATGGAAGAAATACACCATTCGGAAGCCATCATATACACATAAGAGAGAACGTCTACTACGATGTTTTGGAGCGATGAACTTGCAGGATACAGGAAAATGATTAGTGTGTGATATTGAAGGGTGTCTTGTATGTACCGCAGATGAAACATAATTTTCTCTTAGTATCTCAATTTGCTCTTACAAGTAAGTCAAGAGTTGTTAGGAGACGACGTAGAGACAATGTCACCATTCTGAAGGGCCGACAGGTTGATTGGATGTATTTTCGAGAGAGAGAGAGAGAGAGAGAGAGAGAGAGAGAGAGAGGCTATGGTTGCACGTGAAGAGGTGCCATTGACACCCCTTCATCACCTATAAATAGAATTGACTCTCACTCCCATCTAATTCATTTTATTATCTCTCTCTCTCTCCAAGTCTCCATCGATTTACACTCTTTAAGGGTTCGGTTTCATCACTCCCTCTCTAGGCCGATCCACACCAAAGTATGTGAATATTGATTCAGTGTAATTGGGTCTTATATTTACACCTTGGGTCTGTATAGTAAAACTCTAATTGCTTAGTGATCCAAATCACTTGGGGTTCTTTGCGTGATAACTGGTTTAACGACAAGTTACTCACCCTATCCAGTTCCTTCAGGGATCGTCAACAAGACCTTCTAAAAGTCTCCCACGGGAAAGGAACGAATTAGGTTGCAATTATATAAACCAATAACCCTCTTCGTCTAAGGGGTTGGATACTGGAGAGTTAACACCCTCATACATCCCAAAGTTGCAGAGCTTTCTTCCTTATCTCTAGTTCTCCTAACCCTCCTTTCTGCATGCCTTGTTTCCCTCTCTCAAGACCTTCCTTGTCCCCTTTATTGTTGAACAGTTGAACGACCAACTTTATGGTTTAGGTCAAGATTGGGGATCATCTCACCTAGATTCCTTACACTCTTTACAAATTGCCGAATCATCACTCCACCTTATCACCTCTCAATTTTGCACCTCTTACAACCCTAACTTTGTCCCTAAGGTGGTGTTTTTTTTTAAGCATCTCAATCCTACTCGTGTGAATTTGACCTTGTATTGTGCAGGATCTTCAAGCTTTTGTATTTTTTAATGAACTCATTTTGATTGTGCATTAAGTTAGACCTTCATCTCAAATTCAACTCAAATTTTTGTTCAATACTCACTTTAAAAGTTTGACTCGACTAAGAGATAAAAGTATTCAAACAAGTCCAATTCAATCCAAATGAGTAAAAACAAGTAAAATTTACATGAGTCGGATTCAGATGCCTAAAAAGATAAATACCACCTAACTAACCTAGTTACTTTAGAAAAAACTTTAAACAAAAAAAAAAATTCAATTCTATTTTCTAATTTTGTTTGAACTCCGAAGCTAAATTAATCTCTTTAATTTCTTCGGTAGATTAGGGTTAGAGTTCTAGGATGCTACTTAGCACCAATTTTGTATTATTTAGAGTAAGGTGAGATGGTGAAAGATAGTTAATGTTTAAAGTTAAAATATTTTGTTAAGAAAAACAATAGTTTGGCTGGTCGACGGGGATTACCTGCAGGTTTGTAGGACAACACTAGTTTCGGTGAGTTGGGAAATCTCAACCCTAACACTGCCCTTTTAGTTGTTGTGTCATGTTAGGGTTGGGTTCACAAATCAGGTCTGGTGTTACCAAGTCTATGAATAATTGTAACTTGATCTACGACATACAAGCAGTTTTGGCCCCCAACGGTTCCATTACTAGTACCAAAGTTTTTGGATCCAAAACTAGCTTAACGGATTCTGGTCCCAATCTGATTTGCATACTAGATACATTGTCGAATTTAGGTGATAACATTATTCAAAATTGCCAACAACTGCTGGCTCTAGTGGTCAGAGGTGAGGCTTCCCTTTGGGAGGTCATGGGTTCAAAACCCACGAAGGAAAGACATCCTCAATTAATATTGAGTTGAGGTGTCGTCCTCTTATCCCTAGGTTTTCCTAGGGCTGCCGGGTTGGTTTCTAGTATGATTGTGTACCTAAAAAATAAAATAAAATATTAAAATCAATCCAAGTTTGTCATTATTTATCCTTTATTTCATTATTTCTTTACGAGTTAACAACATCTTATCACTTGTTCTCCATCAGAAGCAGTGTTATGTATAAGAGTTGAAATTAGCCACAAGGAGTCTCCAGTAACATTGATTCTATCATTTAAGTACGATAGTTTGTACGCAGTGTAGTTAATTATTCTTTACTCTTCCATCCATAGTGTTAGTTTGAGAAAACAAGGAGCCATGTTAGTTAAAGTAGACTCTTAATGTGCTTCAGAGTTATGCGTGTTACATAAATTTTTCATCTCACTAAGAACCCCTTCTGAAAGGATACTTCTTCCTGGTAGACACTCAATATCTAGGTTGTTTGAGGCGTGAGGCGAGGCAAGGCGATGGGCAAGGCGATGTGCTAGACGCCTCGCCCAAGGGCGGCTAGGTGTCTCCCATAAATTTTACTCACTTATATTTTTTGGATATTTCTTGTGAACCCCTTCTCAATGTTCTTATATGATTTATTCAACTTATATTAACATATATGCAAATTTTGTAGTCTTTCTACGACTTATATGCATAAATGGCAATAAAACGACATAGATTAGCAAATCAATTAAGCACACAAGTTCACAAATCCTGTTTTGAAGTGGTTTAATGGAGTTTGAGGGTTGAAGATGGGAAGAATTAGGGTTTTAGGAGGTTAGAGAGAGTTTGGAGTGAAGAAGAATGAAAAACAAAAAAGAAGCAAAAAGTGGGTTTAATCCTGGGTGACCTGCTTAAATTTTCCTCGGGTCGACCCTGGGCGACCGCCAAGTCCCCCCTCGTCTAGATTCTGGGAAAATGGTCCTAGGCAAGGCGAGTAAATATTTACCTGTACGCCTAGCTTGCTTAGGCGCGCCTAGGCTTTGCCTTTGACAACATAACTCAATATGTCATTTTAACAAGATGCATATTTTTCCCTAGATAGATATTTTGGATTCCATTTAGTAAGAACAAAATCTTGATCATGCAGTTGGACAAGTAGAAGTTAGCTCAGGGGTTACTATTCTAGCTATGGTGGTTGTCTTTTGTACAACCTTGTTCTTACGTCAGTTGACCCAAACTGAACAAACCGAGGTAACGGTAAAAAATTTGTTCTCTGATGTGTCTTACTTGTACAAGTCTTTCCTTTCTAATCTCTTTCTTTTTCGTTATTATTAAATTATTTCCTTGCAATATGGGCAGGAAAATTTTTCTGATACAAATCTGGTTGAACAATTATAATTGATGTAGTCCACTTTTTCTACCTCTTCCTCCATAATACAAGATCCCTCAAGTATAAGAGACATGGGTAGGCTTTATCAAAATATCGCAAATGAGGTACGCTCTGTTATCTAGTTTTATTTTTGGTTCCGTAGTATGGTATCTGCATTCACTATACAAGAAATGATGAAATAGAAAAAGAACAATAGGATATGAATTGACAATGTTACGAGGTGAGTCTGATCCCATGTTATTGTTATTATATGGTCTGGGTGTCTTGAATCTAATCAACTGTTGGTAATTCTGTACGAAGTTATTTTACTTATTTATTTGTTCTTTTTTCCTATCTATAGTTAAGGGAAATAATTAATTTTGTATAGGGGAAGGAAAATTTTAGTAAGTTCCCAGGCAAACAAACCACATTTGATGTGCCTGACCACGTCTCTCCTCGTCAAAGTTATAAGAGCCCTCAACTACAAGATACAAGCAGATCCCTGATTGGACCTTCTCAGATTTCGGCAAACAAGGTTTACTTTGATATTGTTTTTTCTGCTTTGGTCTATGGTACTAATGATAACTTAAAAGAATGGATGATTTCGGCAATCAGAATTCTACTTAATTTACTGTCTTTCTAGCCGTTCTCTTAATAGGTCGTGGTTTAAATTTATTCTTCATAAAAGAATCTAACACTGTTCTTTCTTTTTTAAATATATATGTAAGGCACAACAAACAACTTCTGGATTTGAGATAGAGAACTCATGGGCAACAACTCATCCGGCTGAACAATCTGCGCCACCAGCTACAATTGTTGAGAGCGAGACTCAAGTCTCAGATCTAAAACCTGAATTTAAGGTCGGTTGTTTGGTGATCTTGATCTCAGTTGGAGGCATTCTTAGTGTACACGCTGTACTTCGTGGAGAAAGAAAGACAGAACTTACCCACGATGTCCTCTTCAAGGCCTACACTGTTTTAAATTACATTTCCCTTGTCTTAGGTTTAGCTCTGTTCCTTCTCTCAGTAAGACGCTCAAATATTCCACAGTTAGACACGATCATCAAATTTACCATGTGGATTTCCCTAGGGTCGATAACTTATGCCCTTGCATGTGCAACCTCCATTATACTTGCAGATAACTTGGTCGAGGTCATTCTCATCTTACTCGCTCCTCTTGTAATGGTTTTTCTATTAATCATTCTTAGTTTCTGTAGTCGTAAAAACTAGTGCCTGTCCTTGGTTTTGATTTATATATACCGTATGTAAAGGATTCATGTCGTTTCAACATGATCTTTAAAAGATGTTATGTACATGTAAGTTTTATATATGATATATGTAGTCTTTGTGTTGTTTTACTCAAAATTGCTGGTCTGTAGATAGATCTATATGGTTCTTAGTTTCCTTCATTTTTTTTTTTTTTTTGCTGTTCATTTGTTTAGTATATATATGCATTGTTGAGCAGGTTGAGACGTTTGCAAAATGCCTTCTATTTCTGTAAAAAGGAAAAAAAAAAAATGTATCCCTACTAAGGAAAAGACAGGCAAATGGCAAGTAGGAATATAAATCCTAGTCAAATGAAACCATAAAGAGGATTCCCTTGTTGGCAGTGTTAAGAGAGCTTGAAATGAATATCATAAACTCAAATGTGGTTTGGTATGCTTGAGATTATCTCATTTAATGTTCACAATTTTCTTACTATTTAACAACATTATTGAATTACGAAGCACATGTGCAGCTTGCTAGTATGTTTTGAAGGTGGAAATCTGACATCACTGAACCGCCGAGCCATAGTAAGGAAGGTTGAGGGCAAGCAGTTCCTCTGGGATTTAGTGCAGGTTGGGAAAGTACAAAACTAGTAAGAGTGGTATATAGATTGAACATTTACCGACTTCCGATTGTTTCCAGTTTTGGCCAAAGAACCAGTTCATGCACCTGATTGTTCCTGCTCTTAAGCTATAGGCTGCTAGAAGTCCTCCCTGCGGTAAGAAATTAAGAGTAGTCATATAAATCAGAAATTAGTTTTCTTTCCCAAAAGAGAGAAAAAAAAAAAAGAAAAAAAANNNNAAAATCTTTCTCCTTCCTCAGGAACCTACATAATCCTTCTCACTAACAGGTTCAAATTTCACAAAAGAAGCCCTTTCAGGTTGTGGGTCTGCAAGAAATTCTGAAGTTTCTTCAACCTTGCTGTTACAATTGGCTTCAAGGATTGGAGCTCCCCTCAAAGTTTTAGTGTAGAACTCCCAAAGAAACAGATGCTGAAGCTTTCGAGATCCTTTAAATCTTTTTAAAAATACTGTATTCGTCCCGTAACATTATTTATTTATTTACACACTTGGTTTACACTTGTCAATAGGGTGGCATGGAGTGGATCCAAGGGCTGATTTTTTGTGACGATGATCTCCTCAACGTCTAGATCACATCAACCTATACATAGTCACCAGTGGACCCACCTAATATCCATTTTATTCTTACACTTCGCTTACATGTAGAGATGATCCAAGGGCTGATTTTTTGTAATGATGATCTATCCATCGTCTAGATCAACATTAGCGCTCGCATCGTCCGCAAGTGAGCCACCTTAATAAAACAAAAAACACTAGGGTTTGTCTTCTTCAACTTATTGGTAGCCGATCCATATAATATTGAATATATAGAAGATACAAACTTGATAACCAAGCAAGATACAAAAGATAAGGAAACTAGAATCCTATATAAACAAGAAAGGAAAGAAGATGATCTACAAGGATTTACAATATATAAAATACAAAAGTTCCTAAAAGAGAAAACTCTCTCTCTAACCAGAACCGACATAATACTCCCAACGGCCTGATGAGCATGTAGAACTTCAATAAATTCCCATAATAACGCGCCGCATAATTTACCAACTCACAAGCGCGTAGCGCATGTGAGGAGGCAAAATGAATTTGTAACGCGCGTTTGAACATTTAAGCGCATGTGGAGAGGATGGGCTACCAATCCATGGGGTTGGCGTGGTGGCTCATAGTTCATAATGAGTTACTTCTTGGGGTCAGACATAAGTAAATAGAAACTTGAAATTCATCTCTAATTTTCAGTTAAGGTGTGTTCTCTTGCCACTCTAAAATAATTCCAACAACTCTATTGGATGCAAGAAGAACTGCATATATCACCAATCTCTATGAATACAAACTTAAGTAACCATCAAACATAAATGCATATATCTGATTATGAACTTAACTTGTAATGGTGATGATCACAGACCAGTTAGTATTTACACATCCACATACAAAGTTTATATTACCTAAGGCTCATCCATAACCCAAACAATTTCGAGGAAAATCAAGTTTTTGTTCATATCATAAATAAATGAAACCAAGGAACTATCAAATATACGTATATCGATCCTTCAAAGATCTTAGTAAAACAACACAAATCCGTTATATAAATGACAATAACAGGTATTCTGAAATGATAGCTGAACATGACCTCTCTAAAGAGAAGAACAACAATATACATAAACACACCAAATGCAATTGAAAATCCAAACAGATGACAGACACTAGTTCCTGGGACTACTAAAACTGAGAATGAGTAGTACAAAAACCACTGCGAGAGGGGCGACTAAGACAAGAACCACCTCAACCAAGCTCATCTGAAGTACAATGCAAGTTGCACAGCCAATTGCATAAGTAATCGATCCTAAGGTACCCCACATGGTAATTTTGACGATCGTGACTAAGCGTGGCAATGTTGGGGGCATTAAGATGAGAAGGAACAGAACTACGCCTGACAAAAAGGAAATGTAACTTAATGATACATAGGCCTTGAAGAGCACGTTGTGGGTAAGACCTGTCTTCTTGTCTTCTATTAGTCCAGCTACTACACTAAAAATTCCTCCAACTGAGATCGTGATCACCAAAAAAGCCATCTTAACTGCAGTTTTCAACTCTGGGACTTGAGCCGGGCTCTCAGCAACTGCAGTTGTTTGGGTTGGTGGTTGAGCAGTTTGAGACGTCACCCCTGAGTTATCGGTTTGATCTGTTGCTGCAGCACTTTCATTAGACTCCACCTGCTAACATAAGTAAATTCAGAAAATCTGTAATTGAGTTCATTGTTTCTTGTAAGTGATGTGCTACAGAACTGAAGCAGAAAAACAATAGCAAAGTGAACCTTATATAAGTACAAAAATTATTATTTTCATATAGCTTAATCAATTTTTGTAAATAAACACTAATAGCATAAAAACAGCTCCTCCTATGCTGCTTGAATTTAGCGCTTGAGGGTTTGAATACATTGATGAAGCAAGTAGAAAAGCTGAGTACTATGCCTTGTTTGCAATGAGTAATAGCAGTGACATTTTCTAGCCCCTATTAAGGAAAAGTAATGGCCCGTTTGGTACGCGATTGGAAAACTTGTTTTCAAAAACTAATTTACACCTAAATTAACTACATTTTGTATCACATCTAAAACTATTCTTTTGACTTTACTATACAATTCTAAATGATTTCATTGAAAATAAAGAAAACAACATTTTTTTGTTTTGTAAAATCATACATGATTTTATTGGAAATCCTAAAACAATTTTGGATGTAGTACAAAATGCATATTAGTTTAGGTGTAAATTAGTTTTTGAAAACAAGTTTTCCAATCGCGAACCAAACGGGCCCTAATTGTTTCTCTTAATTCATGTTTGTTTTGTTTTGTTTTTTTCATTCATGTTTTCTTGTAGGTGAATGTGAATACAATAGAGCCAAGAGGGAGAAGATACAGACCTCATTTTCCATCTTTGGAGAAGTCCCACCCGAGTAGCAGCTTGTATCTAGTACTTGCGGGGTCTTTTGCAAAGAAGGAACAGGTATAGTAACTTGATTGGGAATATCAATTTTGATTTGTTCACCTGGATTTATCTCGGAACGAGTTTCCTGCCCATATTTCAACAAAAAACACTAAAATTCTTAGCTAAAAACAAAGAAAGAAAATGAAAAAAAGAAGGTAAGAACATCTTTACCATTACCTCCTCATTTTGTTTAGTTTGTGTCCAGATATGTAAGATCAAGGTTGGAGCTATGATAGCTACCATAAATACAGCAATGAACATCGGCGTACCTTCTGCTTGTGCAGCTGCATGTTCCAAAAAAAAAAGAAGAAAGTTTCTTCCTGATTGGAATCCAAAATGTTTGTGAAGGGAAAAATACCTGATCAAAATAGCTAGAGAAATTGAGTGTTTACTATCAAGTAGTGTCCGTTCATAAGGGCTTTTGAGTGAGATGGAAATTGTTTAATATGCATAACTATGAACAACATTAAGGAGTCTATGGTAACTAACATGGGCGTTTGATATGTGGAGCTGACCCCCCTGCTGTTATGCACGCTTCTGCTTCCGGTAGGGTAGATTATGGATTGAAGTAATAAAGTGTTGTAAACTTATTACAGTAAGGGAATCATGGAGATTTGGATTGTTTTACTCACAGTTTTGCACCAAAGAATGCAGATTTGATATAAACGGAGGAAAGGCAGATTTTGTTCTTATTTCTATGTTACTGATCTGTTCTGAAATTTTTGTTGTTTATGTCTTTCTTTCTTGATCTGTAGAAGGCAACACAACATCTTGGAAATTATGGTTATGTTTTCAGCATTTACGGTTTAAAGTTTAAACAAGAAGTAGTCTAAGAATGAAATCTCAATTTGAAAGAGGAAAGAAATACAAAATTATGAAGGTAGTTAAAGAAACAGCTTACCAATGCAAGCATATGGTGATATGCAGTGGCTTCTTGTTGAGTACATGGTTAACAGATCTTTAACCCTGAAATGATCAACAAGTATCACAAATGGAAAGTAAATACAGTATCATTATTGTCAAAAGTTGGTTGAAAATTAATCATAAAATGGATGATTAGACGAGAGCTTAAAATTTCTATTTTTGATCAGTAAGACAGATTAATAGCTAATTGTTAGATTTTAAGGTGCAGGCGGGTTTTGAACAAAGGTCGTAGGTTCAACTCTCAACGATTTTATCATCTCTAATGAGGGGCACCTACCACATAGCTTTAAATTTCAACATCTTTAGATGGGGTTAATAACCCTAAAAATTAATCACAATATTGGGCTGAAAGCCCTCCTTTTATACCAGTTTTAAGTAGAGAACAAGCAATTTTTGTTTTATAAGTCTAATCCCTACTTTTTAACGTTTTATAAGGAAATGAGTTAATTCCTTCTTTTATTTTAAAACTCTAAAATTTTGGTACCTAAACTACCCTTCTCTTTGCTAACCACGTATATTTCTAACTGTTTTTGCTTGTATTGACCGATGACGTGGCAGAGAGAGAAAATAAGTTTTTTTAAAATTAAAAATGCTATAACTTTTAATCTACAAATTAGATATTTGCCAAATTTATATTTTTGGAAAGCATTTTTCAAGATCTTTAAAATGAGACCAG
>MVGT01000945.1:6475-24014 GCA_002174775.1 Macleaya cordata | reverse complement strand
TTTTGAGAAATTGCAAGTTTGAACTTGCGTTTTGAGAAATTGCAAGTTTGAACTTGCGATCGCAATTAAGGTAAGATAAACTTAAGAAAGAGAGAAAGTAGAGAGAAATAGATATCAAACTTGTAATTTGAGAAATTACAGATCTAAACTTGTAGATCTAAAATTGCAAGTTTGAACTTGCAATTTTTTGCAAGTCTGAAGTTGCAATTTTAGAATTTTGCAGAACTGAACTTGACATCTCAAATAAATATTAAGAAAGAGAAAAAAAAAGTAGAGAGAAAATTAAGTGAGAGAAATTACAGATCTTTCAAATCTGAAATTGCAAGTTTGAACTTGCAATTTTGAGAAATTGCAAGTCTGAACTTGCAATTTCAGAAATTACAGATCTGAACTTGACAACGCAATTAATGTTAGAGGAAATTAAGAAAGAGAGAGAAAGTAGAAAGAAAAAATATATATAAAACTTATAATTTCATAAATTAAAGATCTAGACTTGTAAATCTGAAATTACAACTTTGAACTTGTGTTTTGAGCGACATCGCAGCAATGGCAGCAACAAGCGGTGGTAGCAGCAAGCAAAATGGCTCGTTCTACAGGTGCCACAGATCTAGATCTAGATCTAGCAGAATCTGTTAACAATGGCAAGAGGTACAATTTGATCTTAGAGATTCTGGAAAGATGTGGTCGTGTGATTCTACTGGTGTTGGTGTTGTTATTGGCACAGTTAATACGGTGTCGATGTTGTCTCCGGTGATGATGTTGGAAGAGATGGTCGTCTTGTGGTTAGCGGAGAAACGATTGGGATTTAGATTTAGGGTTTACGAATGGAATTTTGATTTAAGTTTCTTTTTATAACTTGGGATATATTTAAAAAGAAAATGATTTTAAAGGTTATTTATGTCATTTTATAACTAGGGACTAAATTCACAAATGTTTTTAATCCTAGGGATTAAAAACAAAAGGCTTATGAAAATAGGGACTAATTTCTCAAAACCCCTATATTTTATTAATTTTAACCTTTAAAAATATTATTTTAAATATAAATTTTGTTCAGATTTTTTGGTAGGGTTGTGATTTGAGGTGGAAATAGGACCCGCGGAGAACCCGGGCCCAATAGGGACGGGGATGGGGTGGCAAATCCGACCCCGCCACGCCCCGCCCCTTTGCCATCCCTAATGACACCATCTCCATTTCTAATTCTAACAAGAAAAAGCAACCAAAATCTATCCAATTTCTGAAGATACAGTTTGGAAGTTTACCTAAATCAGATCGGCAGTTCAAAGTGAAAGAGAAAGAGAGGGAGACAGAGCTTCCGCTTTGATAGAAAACAACAGTTGGTTGCGAATCTCTGCAATTTTCAGAAATCAGAATAAGAAACCAATCCTCAAACGAAAAAAATCGATCAAGAACAAAAAAAAAACTCTCAAATGGGTTTTGGGTTTTTCATGAACAGAACAAAATTGAGTGAAAATCTACAAAACAAAAGTCGGATTACAACATAAAAATTAAGAATTTAATTACTTTTTTCACCATTTTCAGCTGAAATTCGAACAAAATCACTACAAATTCCACATAATTGAACTGAATTTTGAATTTTCAAAAAGAACTCAAGAAGAAGAACTCGAAGTATCTCTTACTTTGTTTTTCCCCTGTTCGTGCGATCCTAAAATTGACGAAACAGAAACTGTTCTTTTTCTTGGAATTGAAGATTTTCAGTAGGAGATAATGGAATGTAAATGAGCAGATCAAGTGAATTGAAAAGGGGTGAGATAATTTCATAAAGACGGGAAGATTTTGAAGGTAGAGGTAAGAGAGAGAAACTGTTTTAAAGGACTACTGAGTCGACTGACTTGAAAGAAGCAAAAAAATGCGGCTTTTTCTATATCAAAACAGGACCCAAATAGTAAAACCAAGGGACTTGATCGAATGTGCGGTCAAGCTTGTGACTCACTAGGGCCGTTGATTCAAGGATGGTCGGTGACATGTAAGCATTTTTATAGATATAAAAAAGATGGCATCTCAGTTGGTTTAAAGCGCGTGAAGAGAGTACAAATCTACATGTTCCTACAATCGCACGGTCCCCTTGTTTCATCGAATTAATTGACGGTCACAATCAAAAGTTATATGACACGATCCAAAGACTCCACTCTAGGAACGACTTCCACGAAATTATTTCTTTCTTGGGTCTTGTTAATGTGTGCCCTAAGGGCACACGATAAGGTTGTTTTCGAAGAAATTTTTTTGTAAATTCGAAGTCTTCAAATTAGCTGAATTTTTGTAGACATAATATTATTATTATTTATAAGATGTCCACAAAAAATCAGCTCAATCAGAAATATCTAACCCTCTAAATAAATCACTTTAAATGTAAGCCGTTCATTCACACTATTAAAGTTTAAATTAAGTGTTTGTGGTGCTAGAGGGTGCTAGAGGTCTCAAATTGAGCTGATTTTTTTAGATATGGTCAAAATAGTATAAATAATATACACATCTAAAAATCAATCCATTTGGACAACCTTAAGAAACTAAACAAAACACAAAACCTAAAAGCTTATCATGTGCCCTTAGGGCACATGTTAACAAAATCCTTCTTTTATATCCTAAAGTCGTTAACGTTCGTTACTAGATCGTTAAGAAAACAAGCCTCAGATTTTGATCAAGAAGATCATTATTAGAAAATTAAAAAAACAAAACAAAACAAAAAAATCAGCCGTGTAAGCGAAATACGTACCATAATAATTAGGTCGGCCCACAATATTGAAATGAATGTAACACGAAAAGAAGGAGAGCACCGGTTTTTTCCAGATTTTAAAGAGATGACATGCACCATTTTTTTTTGGTAAGGACTGTGTTTTCAGATATTGACTTTCTATAAAAATTCAAACTTCTCATATCTAATTTATTTTTTCGTAAACAAAAGTTGTATTCCTCAACTCATTTGTTTTTTTGTAAGTGATGATGTAGGATAGGGAAAAAAAAATTAACTTCAAATTGCTATAACTTTTAATTTAGAAATCGATTTCGGACAAAGTTTTTTTCAAGATCTTTAAAACAAGATCAAACAACAATACTAAAAAGAAAAAATAAAAAAAAATTGTGCAAACCTAGCTTACATACCCAAATGAGATGCAAGTTATAATTTGCATAGTTTATTTCCCTCAAATTTGTGCATTTGCACTTTTCTAAGCCTATATACATTTCGATTTTACATGTTTTTATATTCATTAATGTATTGTTGAACTTAAAATGCAAAGTTGAAAATCTAGTGAGTATACAAGTTGTGATTTGCATGGTTTATTTTTTAAATTTTAAGTTTCTATACTTGTTCAACTAATATGCAATATGTATTTGCATGTTTTGATATTCATTAAAGCGTTGAAGCTCGTTGTCCTCTCCGAGTGCAGAGAACCTAGCGTACCAAAAAAAAAAAAAAAAAATTGTTGTCCTCTCCGTAGTTTTTCCCCCATTCAGGGGCTTACGAGTCATCTTCTGTTAATATAATATGAACTGATATTTCAGCCCACCACTTTACTTATTTAGCCTGCTTTACAGATCAGTTTGGTATATATACAACATTAAATGACTTATCAGTTCTACAGAGCTGACAACACAATTTGAACTAAATCTTTACTATTTTAATGAGCTTTCAATTTAAGCTGTTTAAGACTTCTTTGCGTCACACACAAATGAAAATGGGTTACGATATTTTCACACAATTTTAAGATAATATATAAAAGTGAGGTGTGTCTTTATGTGTTTATTTTAGTTACACCCGACTTATACATGTTAGTGAGGTCGTATGAAAGGATTGATTTTTTTGACGATCAACAAGCGACAATGACTTCCGGAACCGACGACCAACGGTGGGCCTTCGGTTGGGCACATTGTACACTTGTCGTAGTCCGCTTGTCCTTTTCGTCCGCGTCGGCTATCACTACATATAAATCTCCCACGTCAGTGTAGCTGTTTATTCCGAAGTTTGGAACACCTAAAACAGAAACTTTAAGATGACAAAATTATCAAAATCATATTCATACATACAATTTAAAAAATATCAATTTTTATATGAGAGATGCTATTGGGACCCATTCATGCATCTATCCAGCAAGATAGATTGAGGTGGCATCCACCATTCATTATGTATTTGTGGGGCCCACAAATACACAAATGATGGTGGATACGAAGTGCCACCTCAACCTGTTTACCAAGACAGATTGTTGGGTTAGTCTCAAAATCATTTCTATTTTTATATTATGTACGAGGAGGGGATTGCACCTATCATTTAGAACACCCCTATTACACCATTTCATATGGAACTAACACAAAGATGATTCAAGTCTTTGATTTTTTAATTAGAATATTTTTCTCACCATCTAGATCATCCTATCTGAAAATCCATCCAATTTAAGACTTTAAATCCCACAACATGTTTGGTGAAAACTATAGAAAAAAAATGCCTCAAATTTACTAATTTTTCAAAGACCAATTGAAGGGTTTAAAAGTTTTTAGAACAAACTAACTTTAGGATACGATGATTTATATGAAGATCATCATTACTAAAAACCAACCTTTTGATCATTGTCCTTTATGTATAGAAGGTGCAATGGTGGTGTTCTAAATTGGATTTAATAACCATCTTCATTATATATTAAATTGAGACTCGTACCGCTGCAAATGAACTACGGGGTTGACATGGAGATTATTAAAAACATGATTTTTTGTAATAATAATTTGCATGATAAGAAAATTATTCTCATGAAAACATTAACTCCTGGATCATCTCAAGATCCCACTTATTGCACAATGTGTAATTAAATAATGTGGAGTAAGTGTAATAAGTGAAAACTTCTATTTGCAAAATGAATTGACCATTTGATCCATGATATTTTGTGTTTGTTCAAAACCTCTATTATTACTTTTTTTTTAACTGTTTAGTCCATTTTGTAAAACAATGGACTGTTTATTATGTTTTCTTATTTGTATAGTTACAACTTTAACCTTATTCTGTTTTATTTAATCATTATATAAGTGGACAACAGGCAAAGAGAAAAAGTTTATGATTTTTTTTTAAACTTTAAAATATTATATCTCTTAATCCACAAATCAGATTTTGATAAAATTTATGTATTTGCAAAGCATTCGTTGAAATATTCAAAACTAGGTTAGACACTAATACTTTAAAAAAAATATATCTTTTTTCCGAAGTTTATGCAAATCTAAATTTGCAATTGCAATTTTAAAGTTGCAATATTCTTAGTTATGCAAAACTAAATTTGCATATTACTTTTAGTAATAGATTGTGTTGAAAACTGCTTGCAACTTTGAAGTTGCAATGTTTTAAATTTTTAAAAGTTAAAATTGCATAGTTTTAAACCTTTTATTTGTATTCCCAGATTTCTTATGTAAATCTAATTTTTGCATTTTAAACTTGATAAAAATCTCAATTCATATATACAAATTTGAATTTGCATATTTCGCAAATATAATTTTTTTAAAAGAAAAAATATTGTTATTTGATCTCATTTCAAAGATATCAAACAAATCATTTCCAAAAATATAATTTCTATGAAAAATTAATTCGTGTTTTAAAATTTTGACTTTTGTTATTTAAAAAAATATAAAAAATTAATTGTTTCTATAATACACCGTAAGTAAAAGATAACTAATAATTAGTTAATGAGTATTTTAGACTAAATTGTCAATTACTTTTTAACATGGACATAACCATATTAATGTTTCTCCGAGTATTATCACATGGGTTTTTGGCCCAACGGTAGTGCATCTCCTAGAACTTGGGAGATCTTGACAAAAAATTCTTAGCCTATGGTTTGCTATTTAGTGGCGATTCTTTTGGTGAGTCAAGTATTTGGTGGTGTCTGTGCACCAATGTTTTAAAAACCGGACCGGTTATTGAACCGGAGAAGCTAGTGGGTTGGGTTAATCTGGTTCAACCAGTGGGTTGACCAGTGGGTTAAGTCTAAACTATTAATACAATAACAATAATAAAAACGTATTATTTTATGCAGCACAGTTGGTAATGTGTCTTTTTGAAGTCACTTATGGGTCTCGTGTTCGAAACTCAACAATTTAAGTTTTAGAAAATGCTAAAACTCTTAAATAAAAATTAATTGTATAGAAATTATACTGTCATAATGACAACAATCTAATGGTAGCTGAAATGGTAAGAGGTTTGTCACTTTAGGGTCCTAGGTTCAAAACCCAGCAAGCTCATTTTTGCAAAATGTAAAAAATTATAACACTTTAACTTAAAAAAAACCAGTTTAAAAATCAACTGAGTCACCGGTTGAACCGGCTGCTCTGCACTTCTCTATATGCATACGCCTTCATAAATATATATCACGCGCAATAGTCCCCTTTTCAATAAAAAGTAAAAAGTAAGTAGTGGTTGCCTTCTTATACTCTTTTTTCATAAGAGAACTTTCTGGAACATCTTGGCCGACTTAAATGTTTTATTTAAGAATGCTTAAAAGGTCTTAAAAAGTATCCTGTGATCAAAATCCAACCGCATCCACAAATGTAAAATGTAAAAGAAAAGAAAAGAAAACGACAGAATAGATTAGAAAAGAATAATTAATTAATTCAAGTATGAGTCAGTCAAGTCCAAACTGTACGTACTATGGTTTGGTGGCTGGGTAATAAGTAGGGACAACAAAGATATTCGCCGCTCTCTAATAAATTAACGTGTTAACACATGATAAGCTTTCAAATTTTGTGTTTTGTTTAGTTTCTTAAGGTTGTTTAAATGGGCTGATTTTTGGATATGTATATTATTTATAATATTTAGACTATATCTAAAAAAATCGGCTCAATTGGAGACCTCTAGCATCCTCTAGCACCATAAACACTTGATTTAAACTTTAATAGTATAAATGATCGGCTTACATTTAAAGTGATTTGTTTGGAGGGTTAGATATTTCTGATTAAGCTGATTTTTTGTAGACATCTTATAAATAATAATAATATTGTGTCTACAAAAATTTAACTAATTTAAAGACTTCGAACTTGCAAAAAAACTCCTTCGAAAACAATCTTATCTTGTGTCCTAAGGGCACACGTTAACTAGACCCTAAATTAACAGATTTAATTAATATATTTTATTGGATACTGTGTCATATATGATTGGAACATGAAGAGAAAAATTCTTTTTTTCCTTGCGTTTTGGCCTGAAAGTAGGCGGTGGGTCCAACATCCACCCGTCAAACAGACGCTTCTCTTTTTAGCTCTTTTGTTTTCATTTTCATAGGAATCCTCCTGGAAACTTTCCAAAGGTAACGGACCCACCAACTGGGTCCCACTATTACGTTGCCTCTTGTTAGAAGATGACGTTAAGAGTGACGAAACGTAATATGAATCATATGGAACAGGTGTCAGTTTGCAAGAAGAGAGAACTTTAGTTTCTAATTGCAAGCGTGCAACAATTAGGGCGTTGGTTTTTTTTTTTCTCTAAACCTTAGTACATCTATTGTTTTTTTAGATTAAAATCACAATAAATTGTTATTTTGTGATTTTTTTTGTGTGAAAACTAAAATCATAGCAACTGTTTTTTTTTTTGTTCTTTCCAATTTTTCCATTATGGTAGACTATCCTTTTAAAAAATATAACACGTTCCAAAATTTGTAACTCATCATCTAATGATTGAAAATCAGATTAAATCATTCACTTTACCATTAATTTGCAATCAATGGATGAAGGATTATAAGTCATAAAATGAATTAATTTTGGATCGGTAAAGATGATTTATATGGTGAGGAGAATAACTTCACCTAAAATTAGCCCCTGAATATCTCCGTGTAGGCCCTATCTACAAGTCAATGTACAAAAACAACATATGAATAATTGTATATGTACGAGAATCTACCTCTTATATGTATGTATTAATAAGAGGATACTCTACATTGTAATTCAAGAGTTGATAATTGACGAAGATATACTCCTTATCATTTAGATCATCCTCACAAAAAATTAGTGTATTCTAAAAGTTTTGATACCATCACCATTGATTTAAAATCAACTTTTGATGGGGTTAGTTTTTGTGAGGGGAACATCATTACAAAAAATTATCCCTTAGATCGTATCCAAATGGACCCCACATGTATATTGTTGCCAATTAAGGGTGTGAACGGGTCGGTTTCAGATCGGATTCCAATGGATCCAGAACTCGGTACCGATACTATGAAGGCGGTTTCGGTACCTATCGGTTTCGATTCCAGAACCACAATTAGTGGTTCCAGATCCGAAACCGCTACGAACCTCGGGTACTTGGTACCCATTTTCAAATTTTTTTTGCCTTTTCTTTCAATGAAAAGTCCTTGTATTTTGTGCTTTTGTATTCCATTATACCATAAAATCAGCTTTATTATGTAATTTGTTATACAATAGTCATTGATTTCTTTTTAATTACAAAAAAAAATTTAGAAAGAGGGACATGAGGGTCTTGATGAATCCTGATATACATGTATATTGTTGCCAATTAAGGGTGTGAACGGGTCGGTTTCAGATCGGATCCTAATGGATCCAAAACTCGGTACCGATACTATGAAGGCGGTTTCGGTACCTATCGGTTTCTGTTCCAGAACCACAATTAGTGGTTCCAGATCCGAAACCGCACGAACCTCGGGTACTTGGTACCTATTTTCAATTTTTTTTTGCCTTTTCTTCCGATGAAAAGTACTTGTATTTTGTGCTTTTGTATTCCATTATACCATAAAATCAGCTTTATTATGTAATTTGTTATACAATAGTCATTGATTTTTTTTTAATTACAAAAAAAAAAATTTAGAAAGAGGGACATGAAGGTCTTGATGAATCTCGATATAAGTGGATTAAACCATAAAATTATGGAATTTATAAAGAATTGGGTGCCCATCGGGTGGAACCGGTATGGATCTGAAATTAATCGGATCCAAAACAGGTAGTAACCAATTAATTTTGAATCCACAAAATAAGGTTCCGGAACCACAACAAACGATTTTGGTACCGATTCGGTTTCGAGTAAACGGGTACCCATTGACACCCCAATGCCAATAGCATTTTCCATCTTTTAATTATGAGAGATTATCCCCATAACATTGTTATTCATACATTGCGTGTATATTAGTTTGTAGGTCCATATAAAGATGATTCAATGGTTGATTTTAAGTTAGAATATTCTTCTTATCATGTAGATCATCCTCACAAAAATCAATCCATTGTAAAAAGTTTTAACTCTATCATCCATCGAATGAAATGAATGGTAAAGTGATTTTCAGTGATTTCTAATCAGTGGATGATTTGGTTACAAGTTCTACAATGTACTAATTTTTTTGCAGAGATAATCAATATAGTAAGGAAAAAATCTACACCAAATATCATCCCTTTGATCAGCTTCATTAGGGCCCACAGTCCCGCAGGCAATGTATGAATAACAATATATTTTAATCCAACGCTATTTAATTATTTGGGCCTACCAAGTACACAAACCCACTGTCCACAGTCCACACAAAGTACATATTCTTTGTACATGCGTTTGTCTTGTGCCGTTCGATGAAGTAGACGACGATGCTGAAACTAATGTAACCCTGAACATTCACGGACGACAGGGCAACGATGGTTGTGGCCGCACCAGGTATCTATTTCTCTTTTAATTCTAGCGATATTTTGTTGTGATTAATGGTCTTTCTCGTGGATCTAAGCCAAATTAATTGATGCAATCATGCAACCTAGGGTTGCACAACAATTGAGACGAAAATTTCACTGATTTTTCCCTAGAAAAAAAAAAAGAAAAAAGAGAAGAAGAACCCCCAACAATTGATGAGGGTGCAATTATTAGTGTGATCCCCTGCCACCCTAATAAAAGAATTCGAACAGCTATATTAGATGCAAGAAGAACTGATGAAGGGTTCAGACTTCAGAGAGTCATGTATATCACTAAATCTTTTAAATACAATGTCAAATGATACATATAAATCACATCTCATTGCGGAGATCAATAGAGCAATTAGTAGTCACTCATCCACATACAAGTTCGTAGAATTTGGATTACACAAGTTTCATCCGTAACCCTAGCGATTTTAAGCAGAAGCATAAGGGCAAGGCCTACCTCAAACCCACCACCAAGTAAGGTGGGTTTGAGGTTTAATAGGTTGGCAGAAAATTTCTGCGACTCCTTTTTTTTATTATTTTCTTAATTAAAAAAGGTGTGAGGCAGAAAATTTCTGCGACTCCTTTTTTTTATTTGTTTTAATTGTGCCATGATTCTGCGTATTTCTGCAGCTACCCTTAACCCCTTAAGCCTCCATCAAACTACCGGACCAGGTGAGGGGTTTGGGGTTTAAGGGTGGCCACTAGCCTTGAAATTTTGATGGGTTTGGGGTTTAAGAGTGTGCATTGGCCTTGCCCGAATGATTATAAATATGACACTAACATGTGGTACTCTGAAACTGTAACTGACCCATGATCTCCCTGCAGTCTACAAATATGAACAATAATGTAAGTATATACCTAATTCGAATGAAAATCAGAGCCGAGGATAGACACTAGTATCTACGACTACCTAAACTGAGAATTATTATTAGAAACTACACCACTACAAGAGGAACAACTATGATGAGAACCACCTCAACTGAGCTCTTTGGAAGTACAAGTGAAGTTGCACAGCCAAGGGCGTAAGTTATCGATCCTATGGTTAGCCACATGATACATTTGACAATCATGACTAAGCCCCTCGAATAATTAGGCGATTTAAGGTGAGAGTGAACAGACCTATAACTAAAAGAAGGGAAATGCAGTCTTATTGTTGTTTTACTCAAAATTGTTTGTGTGTAGATCTATATGGTTCTTAGGCTGTGCTTGGTATCCGGAGCCCAAAATTCTATTCCATGTGCTTTGGTTGTGGTTGTAGAAGTTACACTAAAACAGTAAATTGTAGTGGCTCCTACATGAATTTGGTGAAATAGGGTGTAAATATATAAAATGACTGCACTTAATCACACCCTATTTCACCTAATAAAGAGGTGCCTACTTGTGTTTTAAACTTAAAACTGAGGCACTTTCAAGTTCATGCACCTGAATGTTCCTACTTATAAAGCTATAGGCTTTGCAGTAAGAAGTCTTCCCTGCAGTGAGAAACTAAAATCAGTTATATATTGATATAATTGATAATTTAATTTTCTCTCTCCATCAGCAGAACCTACATAACCTTCTCGAAATCCTTCTCACCAACAGATTCAAATTTCAAAAGAAGACCTTTCAGGTTGTGGGTCTGCAAGAAATGCTCACTGTTACACTTGGCTTCAAGGGTTGGAGCTTTTCTCTCTAACCCCTGCTAAAATTTTTAGTGTAAAAATCACATAGAAACAAATGCTAAATCTTTCAAGAAAAACTGAATGTATTAGCAATCTTTATGAATACAATCTTAAGTGACTATCAAACATCGATGCATATATATGACTATGAGTTCAACTTGTCATAGTTTGATAACAGACCAGTTAGTATTTACTCATCCACATACAAAGTTTGTAAAATTCATATTACCCAAGGCTCATCCATAACCCAAACAATTTTGAGCTATATATGTTATTGTTCATATGTCATAAATAAATAAAACAATGGAACTATAAATTGTACATCGATCTTTCAAAAGATCATAATAGTTAAACAACGCAAGTTCATTATATAAATATGAGAGTACCATGCATTTTGAAAAGATAACCGAACATGATCTCTCTTCAGAGATGAACAACATTATACGCGTACATACCAAACACAACTGAAAATCAAAACCAAGGACTGACACTAGTTCCTACGACTACTAAACCTGAGAATGATAAGTACAAAAACTACTGGAAGAGGAGCCACTAAGACGAGAACCACCTCAACCAAGCTCTTCAGAAGTATAATGCAAGTTGCACAATCAATGGCATAAGTGATCGATCCTAAGGTAATACACATGGTAATTTTGATGGTCATGACTAAGGCTGGCAATCTTGGGGGCATTAAGGTGAGAAGGAACAAAACTACACCTGAAAAAAAGGAAATGTAACTTAATGATGCATAGGCCTTGAAGAGGACTTTATGGGTAAGGTCTGTTCTTTGTTCTCCTATTAGTCCAGCTACTACACTAAAAATTCCTCCAACGGAGATCAGGATCACCAAAAAAGCGACCTTAACTGCAGTTTTCAAATCTGGGACTTGAGCCTGGCTCTCAGCAACTGCAGTTGCTTGGGTTGGTTGTTGAGCAGTCTGAGAGGTCACCCCTGAATTATCGTTTCCAATTCCCGAAGTTGTTTATCGTGCCTTGCAAAAAAAGAAGCAAGAATAAATTATTTTCTTTGTCTTGAATAATATTGTATCTCTACAAAATTATGAATCTTAGTCAAGTGAAACAAAAAGTAGATGAGTAATTTGATTTGCTTCAGATGTTCTCATGTTATATTCACACCGTTCTTCCCATAATTAGGTGGAATCTCAAAGTTAGTAAATTTCATCTACCTCTGCTAACAAACTGCTGTGGTGCTCAATGTGAAAACTGCTAGTTTCTTGACCCTCCTTCAGTGCTTGATGAAGTAGAGAATCAGCGTTATCTGCGACATTTTCATTAGACACCACCTGGTAACATAAGTAAATTCAGAAAATCTCTAATGGAGTCACCGTTTCTTTTAACTTGTAAGTGATGTAGCATACAACCAGGGCAGAAAAAACAATAGCATATTGAACCTTATCCGCAGAAACCTGAGAAGACCCAACCAAGGAGTTGCTAGTATCTAGTAGTTGAGGAGTCTTACATAGGGAACCAGCAATTGGAGAACTTGGGTCGGATATATCAATTGTGGTTTGATTGCCGAAAAACTTAGAAATATTTTCCTTCGAAAAAAAAAGAACCAACGCTTTCTTTCAGCTTAACTAGACAATGATCTAAATCAAGAAATCGAATCCATAATATATAACAATAACAGACACTGGCCTGATAAAATTGAGATTGTCTACAGGAGGAGCTGCTTGAACTTAACACTTGAGGGTTTGTAAACATTGAAGAGGCAAGTAGAGAAGCTCAGTCAGGAACATCAACTACCACTTGTATGCCATGAGTAACATCGGTGACATTTTCTCGTTCCTATTAGAAAAAAGTATTTGTTTCCCTTAACTTCAAATAAGAAAGATAGATATTAACAGTCAATTCATTTTTGTTTTTCTATTCTCTTTAGGTGTGCGAATACAATAGAAGCAAGAGAGAAAACTTGATATCAATGCAGACCTCGTTTGTTAGCTTTGGAGGAGTCCCATCAGGGTAGCAGCTTGTGTCTAATACATGAGGGGTCTTTTGCACCAAAGGAACAGGTATAGAAACTTGATTGGGAATATCAATTTTGATTTGTTCACATGGATTTATCTCAGAAAGAGTTTCCTGCCCATATTGCAAAACATAATTTCTTTCTTAGTTACAAAAAGTAAAGAGAGTTAGAATGGAAAGAATTCAGATGAGTATGAAATTCATCAGAAAAGAATGTCTTTTTATTGTTACCTCCTCATTTCGATTAGTTCGGGTGGTTGCGAGACTTGAAAATAAGGTTGGTGAAGGGGAAAACACTGTCATAGCTTCCGCTTGTGCAGCTGCAATGCATGATCAAGAAAACGATTCTTACTAAAACTGAATCCAAAGTGTTTGTGAAGGGGAAAACATCTGCTCAGATTAGCTAGAAATAATATTGAGTGTACACTTAAGCAGTGACCATTCTTAAGGGGTCTTGTTATTAAGGAATAAGGTTACAATGAATGTGATTTTGTAGACCCGCCACAGCTTAGACAAATGCAATGTTGTAGACCCACCACAGTTTAGACCCACCTAGGACCTGGGAGTTTTAAGGTCGTTGGTGGGTCTACAAAACGGCACCCTAGACCTACATACTGGAACCGCATAAATAAGGGTGCCCCTTAGATTGATGCCTTGATCTGACATGCAGATACCAGTTAAAAGTTCAATAATGCAAGTCCAGCAGTACTCATTAACTGGGGCGGAGCTAGGATTTGTAGCAGAGGGGCCAAATATAAACCAGTTTTTAAGCCAAGGGCAATTTAGAAATACTGAAATTTTGTAGAGAGGCCTGTGTTTTAAAATTTAACATTGATTGATACACAAGGTTCTTTTGTAAACAAGGGGAGCTTCAATAGGCCAGGGGGCCATGACCCATGTGCCTATATGTGGCTCCGCCATTACTCAATACGAGAGAGAAAGTGTATAAGAATGCAATTGAATTGGCAAAATGAAAGTGAAGTAAAAATAGACATGAATTATGGTTATTATGCAGATGGTTCAAAAAAAAAGAAAGAAGAAAAACACCAAAACAAGCAAACGCTGATATTATTAGACGGCTCCACATTGAGACTGGCTATGAGACTCAACCACCACAGAAATTCATATTCCACCAAATTTGAATATAAAGGCAGTTATGTAAAATAAAAAACCAAGTTTGAAGTTTATTATGATTTTCAAACAGATTTCAGGATCTGATTAAAAAATCTATAAAATTCAATACCAATTAAAAAGTGTTGGAATCAAGTTACTGAATAGTGAATACTCTCAGCTGTTCTCTGGACCTGGATCTATAGATGCATTGCAGTTGTACTCAATTGGCGGATCCAGGAATTTTCATTAAGGTGAACGAGTCAACATTTACCGAGTTAATTTAGCGAGTCGGTCAACATTGACCGGATCAAATTATTGAATTATTTAAACTTATCTCCATTATTATCAAATTCTTATATCTAACTGCACCCATGCTACTTAATTATCATTACATGTTCCACTTTCATACATCTTGTTTACACCTTTTGGCCTACATGAAAATTATCTATTAACTAATGTTTTAGCTAATCTCTTCACCAATAGGAGTACATTTTGAAATGAGCTAAGATTTTAGTGTTCATAAGTTTTTTTAGGGTTTAGGATTTATGACTTTTAAGGTTTTTAGAGTTTTTAGAATTTTTTTATTATTATTTACCGATTTTTGGGATTTTTAAGGATTTTAAGACTTTTTAGGGATGTGACTTTTGGGGTTTTAAGATTTTTTTAGGGTATTTGGGGTTTTCAGGATTGATCCTATATTACCCTCTTTTATTTATTGTGTCAATGTATTTTTCTTAAGGTTAAATACACTCCTTAAAAATTCAAGGGAATCCTTGACATTTTGGAATGTATATGAAGAGGGGTTGTTATTTATTTAAGTGAAATCCAAAGAGTGATAGAAAAATAAAAGCAACAAATGAGGAGAGAATGAGAAATTAAATAAAAGAGCAATACAATAGTGTTACTGCAATGTGTCAAAATACAAATCTTTTTCTCAGGGTGGTCAAAGTTGTATGTATATCAATGTAGTTTTGGAAAGAGAGGGTGGCCAACAGACCACCCTTCCACCAACGTAGGTCCGCCACTGGTTGTACTATTGGCAGTATTGCCTCACCCTTTCTATATGAACCCTCTTTTAAAGAATGTTGTTAAAGGCGCCTAAGTTTTGACAAAGGTGCCTAACGGAGTCAGCTTAATTGGGTCGACTCACTGAGTTGCTTCCCCTTCAAAAACCTAGGTGCCTTTAGCAATACTCAGTTTAAAATGCTCAACTTGGATATTATATTGGGTATTGTCAATATGGATTTGGTCTTACTAACCTACTGCAAAGAGGTGATGCTCCCGTTCTAGAACTTTGCTCTTGCTCCTATAGTTTCACTCCGGAGGGTTTCGTAGCTTGAGACTTTTTTTTTTTTTATAAATTAGATGCTCTGATACTCTTGCTCTCGTTCTCATTCCCACTCTGCATGTTGTTGTGGCTCTTTGAGATCCAACAACTTTTTTGATGCTGCAATTTTTGTGAAGGTTGGGGTTTGGTGTAAAATGTGTGTAAAAAACTATCAGTGATTAACTACCTTGTGCTCTCCGCCACTCATTATCGTTTCTAATTACTCTTTTCAATGTTTTATTTATTTATTCGAGTAATAGTAATGTACAAAGAGTTTAACAAAAAATTTGATAAAATAGTCATGGGATAAGATCTTGGAAAAACAAAAATGCTACTTATACAAAAAGTTTAACAAATAAATGAGGTGACGAGATCTTAAAACATTACTCTTGTACTTTGTCAAAATTTTTGTAAATGTAGCATTACTCCTTGAACAAAATCTCCATGATGAAAGTACAAGAGTAATTGTTCAAGATCTTGCCACATTACAATTTTGTCAAACTTTTTGTTAAGTGTAAGTAGTGCAACTGGAGTTCTAAGTTTAATCTAAACACTGTACTTATTCTTACACCTTATTTGATAACTGCTAGGATTACAGGACCCTTGTTTTGACTCTGAGTAACAATTAACAAATACGTTCCCCATGGTAGTGCGACATCATAGGTGCAGGGTCGTTGCTAATATTTAAAAGGCCCTGTGCAAACAAGGTCTTTTCACATACAAAAAGCACTAATTTTTTTAGAGTTACCTTGAAGTATTTTTTAAAACAAATTCACAATTAAAATTGTTCAAAAAAAAAAAAACTTTAGTCACCGACCAATTTAATCTAAACACTCTACTTATTCTTACACCCATATACAAGTTTATGTAAAGATGATCCAAGAATTGATTCTCTGCAAGACTATTTTTCTCGTCATAAAAATTATCCTCACAAAAAATTTACATCGTTTTAAAATTTTTAACCTCTCAAATAACATGATTGAAAGTTTTTTCGACCTATCTATTTTACAATCAATATTTAACCAAAATTTGATTGGGGTTAGAATTTAAAAAACTATATTATATATTACGATGATGATCTACTTGTTGACGAGTCATCACAAGTTTAACTATATGTAAGGTAATATAGTAAATAAATAAAAATTAAGACCCTTTAAAATTGAAGACCTAGTGGGATTGCACCTTTAGCACATGCATAGGACCCATATACTGTGTGACACTGTGACCTCGCCATAGTGGTGGGTGCACAATACCATCCCCTCATCCAGCCCTCAGGTGTATTGGGGTGGAAAGATGGTGGAGTTGATCGTACAACAAATGAGAGCTTGATGATGCACGTATTGTGCACCCTCGAGAAAGAAGGGTGCACAAGCGTTGACAGCTAAAATCTTCCCGCCAACAAGATCCAAGGACAGTTACTCATTTCTTAAATAAAAAACAGAGAAGTAGAATCTACCCCAATTTCAAGGATTATAAAAAAATAAAATAAAAATTTACCTGATTCAAATCGCAGTTCAGATTCAGAAAGAGAGCTTTGGGATTTGATGGAAATTAAACCAAAATGAGCTTTTTATTTAATGGAATCTCCCTGCAATTTCGGAAGGAATATCAGACATCAAAATTAACAAGAAAAATGCTTGAGGGACCGATCCCTCAATCTGTTTTTTTATACAGATTGAGGTGTCATCCTCAATCCACCACCCATTATGATTTGTGTGGTCCCCACAAATTACAATGGATGGTGGATGGAGGATGACACCTCAATCTGTATAAAAAAACAGATTGAGGGATCGGTCCCTATAGCATCTCTC